>OVAQ01001696.1:0-16419 GCA_900406345.1 Erysimum cheiri
ACCATTTACTAAATGAGTTGGATTGACTCATTATCCATTAAATATGAATCTACGTGAGTATGAGTTGGTTTGGATTGGTTTAACCAACTTGACACTCCTAAGTCCTAACCATGAACAACCACATGTGCTTTGTTTTATAATGAGTTTTGGAAACATAATACATAACCCTATGTTAATTATGAGAATGACCATCTGGTGGGCATCACTAATACTTAAGTGGGATGTTCGGAATAGACAAACCTGTACGTATTTTATTTTTACTATTTTTTACTGTTTTCGCCAATACTAATTATCATTAGTGTAAATAACTTTTTAGCGTTTTGTGATTATTTTACAAATTTTTTTATCTAGTTCGGTTATTTTTTTTATCACTTATTCGACTAGTCTATTATTGCATTAATCAATCGATAAAAATGTAAGATATGTTAAGTATTAGAGTTGACTTTTAAGAGAACTTTGCTTTTTAGGAGAGAATGCACATGATATGTTATCTTTTTATTTTTGAGAAGGGTTTAAATTAAAGATTATTTCTTCATTTTAGACTTTGGTAGATGATTATCTATTTTAGATATGCACATATTTTGAAGTCTTTCAACTTTTGACAGAGTCCAATAAATTTTTCTCTTAATTGTGAAATTTTTTTGGTTATTCGTAGATTCCAATATTCTTTTAGTTCCACAAGAGATCTTCAAAGCAAATCAGATCAAGTGGAGAAATTTGTTTCCTATAGTAAAACGTTGTAGCGTCTGACAATCTCTATGGATTTAAGGATGGATGCATATCCTCCATCACTTGCTATTAAGACCACATGTAGACTCTTCTTTATGAAAACGTGTCAACATTTTGATAATCTCATTATCAGAGGCTTGTTTAGGCACTGAAATAAAACAAAACGACCTCTCTCATTATAAAATAAGATAACCAAATTAATATTAAAAAAACAAACTATAGATTTTAAATTACATTTTCCATTTTATCTTTCTCGCAAAAAAACAATATAGCACCTTCTTTTTAAAATTTTGTTACTCGTCTTAGAAATAAACTTGGTATCTTAATTTTTTTTTCATGAGACTAAACTAAATGGTTTGAATCCAAATACATAACTGTTAGTCATCTACAAGGCTCTAGCACGGTAAGCCACCAACCAATATTTTCCTTATGCACATCATGTAGCCTATACATAAGTTTAATCATCCCTGGATATATATAAATTATCTACTATTAGCTTTCACTCTTCTTCCTCTTCTTTGTTTGAAGTGATTTCTTGATCTACAAGTAAAGTAAACTATAAAATTGAACAATAATTAGAAGAGCGGTGGCAGAGGAGATTCATACGGCTAGGAACGCGACGTGACTCGGGCTTTGCAGGTTTCTGCTGGATTAATTCCTTCTCATTCTTTTTTGCATTTTTGATCTTCTTCTTCTTCTTTTTCTTCTTCTTCCTCCTCTTCTTTATCATTTTACTTGCGCATTCCCAAACATGACTGAGAACAAATTTAATACAGATGAAAAATCAATAAATTTTCGAGCTACATATATTTATATAATTAAAATAGACTATTCTATCAATAAAAGGTCTAGGTGTATATCATAAATCCAAATACTAAATTTAAAGTAATGTTTAAAAAAAAATAAAGTATCAAAGAACTAATATATATTGTAAGAAAAATGTTTACACATGGATAAATTATTTTTAAGTTTAAAAAAAAATTAAGGGGAGAGTAACACGTGGATGAGATGATGTCAAAAAAAATAAAAAAGAAAGCAACACAAAATGGGCTAGTTTGAAAATATGAATACTCTCCATTACTAATATCAATATGTGATCAGCTAATAAAAGCCCACAAACTTCTTCACACCTTCACACAAACATCCACTTCCCAATTAAGAGGATGTTTGGAAAGGACAATGTTTGAACCCAAAAAGGCAAAAATAACAGAACAAGCCCACAATGTCAAAACAGAAAATGTATATATATATATTTTTTTATTTGGAAAAGACAAAACTATGTTCCTCTTTTTGCTGTTGAGTGGTAATTTACTTGAAGTGGTGTTTTGTTTTTTAATTTCGTCTATGGATTGTTCAAACAATGACGAATAATATTAGTTCCATTTCAGCCTTTTAGAGAAGCACGATTTTGAAAAATAGAAGAATAATATCAAATTGTGAAGAGACTACATAAAAGTAAATTATGAGTTCAAACTTCACTGACATAACAAAAAAACCAAAGTAAGAAGCAATCAAATAAAGAAAAGCAAAGTTACCAAAAAATTACGACCAACAAAACAAACAACGAAGCAAAATCTGTCGGTTTCTTTTGTTCAATAAATTACTTTTTCCAGTTTAAAGAAAGAAAAAAAACACTTGAAATTTCGAGGGATAATAAGAATCTCACTTTGCCATCATGACTTTGACGAACTCCTCATAGTTAATCTGACCATCACCATCGACATCAGCTTCTCGGATCATCTCATCGACTTCCTCATCCGTCAGTTTCTCCCCAAGATTTGTCATTACGTGACGAAGCTCAGCAGCCGAGATGAAACCGTTCTGGTCTTTGTCGAAAACCCTGAAGGCTTCCTTAAGCTCTTCCTCTGAATCAGTGTCTTTCATCTTGCGTGCCATTAGGTTTAGGAACTCCGGGAAATCTATTGTCCCGTTTCCGTCTGCATCCACTTCGTTGATCATGTCTTGGAGCTCGGCTTCTGTTGGGTTCTGTCCAAGTGATCTCATCACGGTCCCGAGCTCCTTTGTGGTGATACAACCTGCAAAACAAACCAAAAAATTGGAGCCAACATAAGATTTCAGACTGCAAGAGTTCCAATTATAAGTTTGTGAACTCTAATATTATCAACATTTTAACAAGATCAGGAAGACGATGAAACCAAATATCTTAACACAAGTGATGTGTCAAGATCCCAAATGAAAGCAGAATCAAGAAAATGCACATCTCAAAAATGCTCTTTGTAAAATGGACTTATACTATTTAAACCCGATGATCGTATTCCTCAGTTCGACAGATGAAGATATCGACAAGTAAAACCGATTGTTCGGTAACAGTCTACCAAGTTAACAAAGAAACACCTTGCACACAATCCACCAAGAAATATTTTCAAATCTCTTTCAAATCAAAGACAAAGAGATGCACAATGTTCTAAGAATGAAGCCACGGCCAACAAGAACCACACAATGCACACCGAACTAAGACTAATACAGTAGAAAAAGATGCACAATGATGTAAGAATGAAGCCATGGCCAATAAGCGCCATAGAATGCACATCGAGCTAAGACTAATACACTAGAACAGATTCCATAGAAATTTGCAAGTTCTCAACTAATATAATTATGTAAAGTAGAACAACAAAGATGATACTACAAACTCCTTGCTCTCTTTTATAGTTGCAACATCACACTACACAACATCACATCACATTCTACAGATGAATCGATCTATTTCCATTTGAAATCAAAACCATACGGTATATATCCAAATCGGCATGATTAACCACAGGATTGGTTCAGAATCAGAGCAAATCACAGAGAAACAACAATACAATGATCTAAGAGATTTGAGCAAGCAAGCAAATACTGAAGCTAATCAAAACGAGATCGTTCACGAATCACATGAAACAAAACACGAAATGTAGAGAAAATCAGGATCAGAGAAAGCGGAAAGAAGAAGAGATCTGAGAGAAGAAGAGACCATCTCCGTCCTTATCGAATAGGCTAAAAGCTTCCTTGAACTCAGAGATCTGATCATCAGTTAGCTGATCCGCCATTGTATCTTTGGAATTTTCTCGAGAAAATTCGCTGTGAATAATTTTGGTTGTTTCTTCGATTTTCTTGTGAGAGCGTTAAAGCGCGTGAGAGTGAATGTTTTGGTTCATAAAATGAGATCCTCAGCTACAGCTAGGATATATTTGAATTGACGAATTTGCCCTTTGAAACTTCTTTTTAGTTATTTCTTTTTTATTTTTAAGCTTTTTTCTTTCTTCGTCGTTTTAATTTCTAGTTTTGGTTTGACCAAATTTTTTTATTTTTATAGTTTTGTGAGAGAAATTTGTTTTTAGTTTGCAACTATTTTCTTTTTTTTTTATGGTAAAGAGTTTGCAACTAATTTTAATTACTAATTTAGGTTAATCTACTAACTACTTTTTTTTTTTAACACATCTACTAACTACTTATTATGTCCATATGATGAACTTTCGAATTTTGATCATCTCTTTTTTTTTTTTTTTTGTATTATTGTTATAACTTATATTTATTTTAACAAAGAAAATGTTTCTACATAGATTTAACCTATACATGTATAGAAATCTTTAGAAAACTATAACTTAGTTTTTTTTTTTTTTTGACAATTGAAAGATTGTGTTGGACTCTTAGAGATGCTCTAAACTATGTTTACAAAACTAATTTAGGGTTACTGAATATGACATTTACCGATTCTTCAGAATTTTGTGGATTTGCTTCTAAGCCTTAATAGAGGGCATCTTTAGCTTGCTTCGTCTGAAACTGATATAAAACCTATGTTACCTTCTTTTTTCAGGTGGTCGACGTTTGAACAATATATTGCAGTTCTTACGGTTAGCATGGCTCAGTGGCGATGAAGTTACTCCACTGTTCGAGTTTTATGAAGACTTCCCAGAATCTCCTGACATTCCTACCAACACAGTAGGCTTGTACAAAATCGCCTCACAAAAATATACCCAACAATAATCAAAATTGATAATTAATAAATTAACCATAATAATATGCATAGATTTTCTTTTAAAACACTCTGATAACTTATGCAAAAATAAAATTTTCTAATGACATAACGTAAAGATAATCAAACTAAAGGTTTAACTTCAAAATGTTATCATTTTATTATATAGTAGATACAATGAAAATCTTAAATATCAACTACTTATAATCAAAAAGTTCTCTTAATAAAATAAACAGTTTGAGTTACTGTTGAAAATTATTAGTTTAAAACTAATTTTAAATTATTTTTAAACATAAAAGTTTATCATACATTATCAATGATTAGAAAATTAGAATATATGTTGTTCTATGTACGTCATAGGTTGCATATAGTATTCTAAACTAATAACATGAATATTATACTAAATTCCAAAAATTATGTTTTTTCTTATGCCTCAATCCGTGGAATGCCACAATGTAGATTTACAGATCATTTTGGTTTTGATAAAAGTAAACTAAACACCACCACGCGCGGACGGTGAACGTAACTATTTTTTTTACGGCGTAGACTAAATTTAGAAAGAATAGCATGTTACATTTCTAATTGCATAACATATAGAATGAGATTGTTACTATTGTTTTAAATGGTAATTTCTTTGCAAAAGCATGATTGGCATATGCACATTCAATTTTTCGGCCTTTATAATATTTAAAATTTCAATACGTACAATTCTTCATTATTAGTATATTTTAGTATCTCTATATTAGTAAAAGAGAAGTAGAAAATGAATAAATGACCTTCGTTTTTTATAGTAACTATTTCAAATTCCATTCAGACAGATAATTAACTAAATAAAACCAGTTAAGATACGAATTTTATTTTATACGTACGAAATGTTTTTGACAGATACGGTATGGGACGTTCTCCTATCTCAAAATAAACATGTATAACTAAATTATCAACTAAATTTATCTACAAATATAACCTCTTTATGTGCGGATCCAATCCTCGTAAAAAAGTTAAGTAACATAAAAGGAAATAAATCTAATAATAATCGAATATATATATATATATATATATATATGGGCATACATTTATCAGTTTGTACGTGTACATGGTGTATTTTTATTCTTGTCCCGTAGTCTAACTTATGAAGTATTTGTTGAATTGATTAGTTAATTACCCTCTATCGACTTACATTGCGGATTCTTCCTTCGACGTCTTATTGCCCTTGATCTTCCTTCCAGATTCACATGTATGTTTTCTCTTAAGTCTTTTTTAGCCAAGTGACTAAGAGTCAAATTTATCCAAATTTGGTTTTAGTTCGGTGATTTTCATTGTAAACATATATACCCTACTAAAACTCTTCTTCGTTGAGTAATGAGAGTTATACACGTGAATCTGGAATAATTTTTATAAAGAATTGATAATGTTTCTTGTGGCACAAATGTAAAGCTCAGGAGTATTTCAATTTTTTTTTTTGTTAGCTTTGGTGAGTTAATTAATATATCATACATGAGAATGACTTAATTAAAATCAACATACAAAAAACTAATAAAGGATAAAAAGAGATTTCTAGTGGCGCAATATAAAGATTTCAGTTTATTTCAATTGTAGTATAGCTTTAGTAATTTGCATGTTATTTTCCGATAATTTGTTGAAATTAATTTTTTAGAATAATTTTACCTTATCATACTTGTTTCAGTTAGAACACAAATAATCTCATCTTGTCCTATGCTCCTTGTTATATTCGATGTCTAACTAATGTGCTTGTTTTTCTTTGCTTATTCTTAATTTATATGTGTTTTTTAATTCAATTTTTCTACGGTCTTTACCGACTCTGTTCTCTTCACATTAATTCATTACTTATAATAACCATCATCAACTATAGTGATTTATTATAAGAAATTTTGAACATTTAAAAGTTCTCTAATCTTCTTTTTAACTACATTATTAGTGTCCCAAAAAAGGCACGAAAAACTTTGTAGTGGTACAAGAAAAGAAATTTATATTTATCCAAATTTGGTTTGAATTAGTTGATTTGAATAGCTGTACGTAATTAAAAGTCTTATCTCTTAGTTAAGCAATAGTTAAGCAATGTTATCTCAGTCTTATTTCATTTAAGCAATGTCATCTCAGTTAAGGAATGTAATCTCAGTCTTATCTCAGTTAAAGAATGTAATCTCAGTCTTATCTCATTTAAGCAATGTAATCTCAGTCTTATCTCAGTTAAGCAATGTTATTGCAGTCTTATCTCATTAAAGCAATGTTATTACAGGTTGAGTCATAGTAGGTAAATTTTTAACTTTTATGATAAAGTAAATTGATAAAAATTTACAACCTCTCATGTTTAATACAATTTGAATAGAATTTGTTGGAAATAAACTTATAATCATAAAATGTCTTCGATGGATTCATGAGAAATAAATAAATTATATATAAAAATTTATTAGATTGTTTTTTTTTTCTCAAATTTATGAGATGGTAAAGGAAATTTATTAGCATGAAACATGAAGAAGAGTTTTGGTCACATATGCAAGTAAACTGACAAATACATATCACAGACCATGTGACCCAATGTCAATGAGCTTTGTAAAACCAAACGTAATGGCCATAGCTAACCATCCTCCAATCAAAACCCTAAGCGACGACTTAACCACCGGTGCTTTCCCCAAAACCGCTCCTAACCATCCAAACATCACTAAAGCCAACGTAACAGCCGCCACAATCACTCCAAGTCTCACTTTATACTCTTTCACAAACGCACCCGCCAATAACGGCACAATCGCCCCCAGAGAAAACGCAAACGCAGACGCTACAGCTGCTTGTGTAGGGCTCGGAAGCTTCTCTTTCTCTGTCTTTGTCTCTTCTCCGGTCTCTCTTTTCATCTGAGCCACCTCTATGTCGTACTGAGAGTAAACGGAGACAAACTCTCCGATCGCCATGCTACAAGCTCCTGCCACTAAACCGGCAAAACCAGTTAAGATCATGATCTTGACGTCTTGCTTGACCGCACCAACACCCATCATAAGTGAAGCCGTCGAGACAAGACCGTCATTGGCACCAAGCACGGCGGCTCGTAGCCATTGAGCTCTTTTGGAGTAGTCGAAAGGCTGTTCTTGATCTCTCTCCATGTCTAGGTTTAAGGTGTTTTGGGGTTCCATGGTTGAATCTTTTGGTTAATTTGCTTTGTCAAATGAGAAAGAGTGAAAATGAAAGTGGAGAATATTGGTGAGTGTGGAGAACACACGCCTTGGTTGAGTTCTATTTATGAAGAGATTTTTGTATGAGTATTTAATTTATAGAAAATAATAATAATATGGTTGTCAAAAAAAGTAAAAAATAATAATAATTAATGGTGGAGTCGACAACTAATGTATGTGGGGCATTATCAATTCACCACTAGTAACAGCTAACACTTTTACTAAATTTGACCAAATGTGGACTAAAACCCTCAACTCTTTTCCTCTTATTACTGAAACTTTTTCTCTGATTAATTTATACTTTCTTTGTCCCAATTGCAGCTTACGAAATTAGTTTATCCATGAATTTTTGTATATTTTATTGAATTATATATACACATATAAGAAAATTATTTTAGTTTTCCAATTTTCTTCATGGGCAATTTAAACAAAATTTCCTTCAACTTTTTTCTAATTAAAATGAAATTTCTAAATGTAAATTAAAAATGATATAAATATTTGAAAACCTACTTAAGAAAGGCGATATAGAAACTAAAAAAAAAAAAAATCCAATTTGATAATCAACTAATGGTAATTTAGTGATAAATTGTTTTCTGAACATACATATCGAAGCTAAATTTCCGGTATATGAATATGTTTATTAGCCACTACAAAAATCTACATAGAGCTGTGTCATTGCAGAAACTAGTTTATCCTTTGGTTTAAGAGTCTCTAGACTCTAGTTATGTTTTCATGTATAAGTAGAATAATTTCAATTTTTTTACCACAAACAAATCGTAGCTCTAAACCAAATTATATTCTTGGACAAGATTAACAACGATTATATATACACTAATTATTCGGTAAAATAGCTTTCACTATATCGACTTAGAAAGTTTATAAGAAATATTATTTTTCTTTTAAAAAACAAAACACTTTACAATGTTTTGAATTAAAATATCTTGACAAAAGAAAAATAAAACTCTGTTGTGTAACCTAAACGTTTTAATTGTAGTAAAAATATCATTTGTGAAACTCAGAGTCAAAACGATTGGACAAGCGCTGAACATCCATGATCTTTTTTTTGTTCATCTTTTTTTTCTTTTTTTTTATCTGCACATCTATAATCATGTTGAATTGTTGACTACATATGTAATAAGTAAATGATTTGTTTAGAGAATATACTTTTAAAAATTCGTAACCGTTGGGACTTGAGCACAAGCTTTGGAGCATGATAGAAAAGAAACTTTAACATTAATATCTTTTTTCTTTTTGGCAGCACTTCAACATTTAATTATGTTGACTAGATAATTAATTCAAACCAATTTGGCAATTTTGGACTAGGAACAAAAGGATAAACGTATTGAAAAATCTTTAACAAAATAATAAAAAAAAGTGTTTGAAAATTTGACAAAGAAAGGTGATCTATTCAAAAGTTTTTAATTTTTTTTTTTCTTAATATAAAAAGTAAAGTTGAGATGTAACATTAATGTAAATTCGCCACAAAATTCCTCAATAACATAAAGAAAATTAAATAGGTCTAACAAAAAAAATCGATGTAATAAAACTTTAACAAATAATATTATGAATGCTCCTACCCGTCGCCGTCTTAAAGCACCGCGGCGAATCAACAACGGGAACACACCCTTTGCTCTGCCTTGGCGTGAGATTCTTATGATGTTGCCTCGGAGTTGAATCATCACCGAAGGAAGAAGAAGAGTCTCCTTCTCTTTGACTCATAGCCGTCACAGCCACCGTTAAAGAACTCTTGAACGGTTTCTTTGAGATCCCACCACGACTACAAATCCTGTGACTAAAAAGATTCCTCCGACGACGACTAAAAGGGTTCTCTGGTTTAGTCAAATCCTTAACCGACAAAGAAGCTGCAACTTCTGGTAAGCTCGTGAAAGACTTTGAATTCCCTATGTAATACTTCGATATCCCTCTCCTAAAAATAAAGTCCATATTTTCAGACAGTACTAAAAACATGTTTTATGTTCGGACATTAACTCAAGAAACATAAACAATCATACTTACTTGATCGGCAAGACTTCTTCGAGAGATTCCATCATATCAAGAGGACCTTTGTAAGGAGACTTAACCTCATCATCATCGTCCTCACTGTTCTTCCCAATCGAATCAGAAGAAGAAGAAGACGACGATAAGCAAGCGAAATCTTGATCCGCAGAGAAGGTTCGATCAATCTTATCCATCACTATCGATATTTTCACAGAAATGGTGAAAAATCTTTGTGAATTTTAGAGAATAGAAGATATGGGATCTTTATATATATGAGTTTTCTGTTTCTGTGTGCTCTCCTTGTTTTCTCCATAAGGAAAAATATGGAAATAAAACTCTTTATTATTATTACAAAGAGAGAACAAGATAAGTATTGAAAATATATTTTTAGCTCTTATCCTAAGGCCAACTCACTACTTCCTTGATGTATGCATTTCTCATTTTAAGCATTTTGTTTTCTTTGTAATATTCAATGCCCATTTACAGGATGGGATATGTGGCCCACTAGAAAATGCTTGCGTTTTTTATTTAAAGTCCACCACAGTTCAAATTTTTATGACAGCGGTAAAAACAGACAATTAAAAAGTGATTTTTTTTTGGTAAAAGACAAAAAAGAGAAATTTGCAAATATAATTTTTCTTATAATTTAAGTAAATAAGCAAAAAATAAAATAAAATCATATGATATTGTGTATAAGTTTTATACTAATACTTTTGTTCCATTAAAATACACTACTATCATCTTCATTACCGTTGGTTACTACTATCGAACACCACTGGCCACCACCGTCGACCACTACCGCTGACTGTCACCAGAAACTGTCGGCCATCATCGTCGGTTCTCACCGCCGGCCATTGTTGGCCACCACCATCACTCCACTACAATTACCACACACCAATTTGGTTATTATGCAACCTTCTACGATTAGTTACTACATTTTAATATTATGGTATTAGTAAATAAGTTATCAAAAAGTATTATTTTTACAATTCACCCAAAAACAAATGGTGGTCCTGTTTTGTGGTATAGTTAAGTTTTCTTTTTTTCACTTTTATGATTGATAAATATTAAAGTGGTATATTTTTTATTGTTGCGGTAAAGTGTTACCAATCAAATCTAAATAGAGGTAATAGCAAAACTGCAAAACTGAGTAGTTATACTCTTTATCACACTAAAAAAATACTCTTATCACATTAAATGACAAACCCTCTAAGAGATTTAGAGAATTTCTCCTTTGTTTTCCTTTAAGATCTTCTGCGGTTAGAGTGTTTCTTCGGCCTCATCTGTTGAACTAACCAAAAAATAGCTATCCCATTAACACATCGAGCTCACAGCCTAATCGAGCTCTGCGATCTCATCCTTACTCCCAGATCAAACTCAAAACAATCGATCAAACACAAATAAACATGAAACATAGAAAATGCAAAAGAAAGCCAACACTAAGCGGCTTTTACAAGTTTGGCTCGATTAATATGATTGAACTTAGATTTCCGAAATCTAAGTATCGACTATATATGATTATGTTACAACAAGAACTGAGCTCAAGATTTAAAATATGATGTTAGTGGGAGAAAATACCAAAGTAGAGTACTTAGAATATTCTCATTGGTCATCTCACAAGAATGTCTTTAAATATAAAAATAGTAGGAAGATGGTGTCTTTAGATGTATGAATAGGAGAGATAGTGTCGAGACAGAGATACTTTAAATCCCAAATTGTGGGGTGTCTTAAAATTTAATCTAAATTTATACTCTTAAGAATATGACCAATATATAGAGATGGTCTTATACTTTTAATAATTATCATACTAAATAGAAAACTTTGGGAAAGATTTAGAGACTTCTCTATTAGTCTATGTGCCTAACTCACATCTAAAAGCTAGCTCAAAGGAGGAGATTTACCTCACACTTGTATACTAGTCCACAAATCTTCAAAGTCTCGATGTGAGACTAATATTGTCATATCTTTTCCTTTTAGTAGACGTTCTTTGATTAGAGTCTTTCTTCAACCTTATAAATCAAACTAACCAAACAACAGTCTAAGTTTTCGCTGCACTGAGTATAATAAACTTAAGGTCAGGAAGATAACAATCATGGAGGTGTTAAAAGGTATAAATTGAAATTCTTATCGCGTCGTCTTGTTGTTGCCTCACATTCGAACTTCCAATGTTTTCATTGCTAAGCATTTCTTCCCATTTCATGAGGTAAACGATGTACTTTCAAATTTAGAGATGAATAATTTCCTAATCACTAGGACTTATAAGAAGTCTTGTTTTTCCGGTCATCACATTGAGCTCAAAGGACTAAGGGAGAATTGAATCATTATTGAACACCTTAAGTCGTTTATTGAACTTTATGAAATACTCAATAAGATTGATAATGAACTACTAAAACAAAGGCAGACATGTTTTTTTTTGTGGCTAATACAAGAATATATACACCAAATTTGTCCATATAGATCTTATTATCTCTTTTCGCATACAAGGTTTCAATGATTTTGGGTTAAACTATATATGGCCATGGAGGTTGTACTACCGTCTCAAGTCATATCTTCTACCTCTTAATTATTTTTTTTCTTTAATTTTTTTTTTCCAACTAAAGATTAAATTACGTCTAACCATCCGAAGAAGAACAATGTATGATCTAAATTAATCGAATCCAATCATCTTTTTTTAGGATCTTAGAAAATAGAAAGAAAAAACAACAAAAATAAGACAGAAAAAAATAGTGACGGATGGATGTGAATATTTAAGTCAAGATTAGTAAACCTATACTTAACCTTCTAAGAAAATTCTATTATAAGTTTCCCTAATCGTTCCCGCCATCATAGAAAGATATAAAACCCGAAGGAGAGGTAGGAAAATAAAAAAACAATAAAACAATTAAAAAAAACAAGAAAAAACGAAAAGCATGCAATTGTTTTTCGTTTTTTGTTGAAACAAAAAACAGAATTTCACAGAAAAAAAAAACAGAGAAAAAAAGATTCAGTTTTCTTTTCTTTCTATATAAGAGTTGGCATTTTTATTACAAACTTTAATTTTGAAATTATGGGTAATTATGGGGATCAAGGAAGAGGAAAGGTTGTGATTAGAGCCATATTGTTGGGTCTCTATGGAATCATTAGCATTGTGTGTGTCAATGGCACTAACATAAACTACAAAGACGCCCTTACCAAGTCCCTAATCTTTTTGGAGGCTCAAAGATCAGGCAAACTTCCTCCTAGCAATAGGGTTCCATGGAGAGGTGATTCTGCTCTTGACGATGGCAAACTTGAAAATGTAAGCTTGTGATATATTTTATCATCTCAACCAAATATGTTACTATGAATAATTAATGAGACAATTATATATGTATAGGTGGATTTATCGGGAGGGTACTACGACGCAGGAGACAATGTGAAGTATGGTCTTCCAATGGCGTTTACGATCACAACGCTTGCTTGGTCCACCATTGCCTACGAGAAAGAACTTCATGCCATGGGAGAGCTCGAAAATGCTCGTGCTGGTATCCGTTGGGGTACAGATTATTTCCTAAAATGTGCTTGTCGCAAGAACCGCCTCTATGTTCAGGTTTCAAACAGATATTAATCAAATTTGTATTTTGCAATTATATCATGCTAGAAAGATGAATGTATTAATTTATTAATTGAAATGGTTGTGCCTATCAATATGACCAAATAGGTTGGTGATCCTAACGCGGACCACCAATGTTGGGCGAGGCCCGAGAACATGCATACACCAAGGACGGTGTTGCAGATTAGTGATAAAGAACCTGGAACCGAGATTGCAGCTGAAACCGCCGCTGCATTCGCTGCTTCCTCCATCGTTTTCCGCAATATCGACCACCCATATTCCCGCCAGCTTCTCAACAAAGCCAAATTGGTATGCTTCTTAATTTATGCATCTTTTTAATTATCGATAAATATTTTTCTTAAAAACTATTTTGATAATTTTTAAAATAAAGATTATTTTGTAGATTTTGATATAAAATATGACAATTTTTTTGTTTAAAAGAACTAAAGATTTGATAAATATTTCAATTTCAGCTTTTCACGCTAGCCAAAAGCCACAAAGGTACATTCGATGGAGAATGCCCCTTCTATTGTTCTAACTCCGGTTACAATGTAAATCTCATCTCTAACTTCTAAATAATTTTTTCTTCCAAAATCGATTTCTTTTGTTCTCTTTGTTCATATTGTAATTGATATTAATTTTGACATATAATGTGAAGGATGAGTTGATTTGGGCGGCAACATGGCTATACAAGGCAACGAGGGAAGACATCTACCTTAGCTACCTCAAATTCGAAGCCATAAGTGCTTACGTCGCCGAGTTCAGCTGGGATCTCAAGTACGCTGGTGCGCAGATTCTCATCACCGAGGTATGTACATTACATAACACATATCCAAAGCTAATTAGCCTCTTTTTATTTTTTTGTCGAAACCAATTTATGTACCAATATATGTATATGCAGTTACTATTCGAAGGACACAAAGGACTTGACCTATACAAACAACAAGCCGATAGTTTTATTTGCTCTAATCTCCCTGACAGTCCTTACCACCAAGTCTTCACTACACCAGGTATTGCCTCCATTCATATTTGTAAAACTTAATTAATATTTACGGTATGATTGATCAATACAAATGTATATATCTTCTTGATTAAAATATTTAGGTGGTATGATTCACTTGAGGGATGGAGCCAACAGTCAATATGTCACCTCCACGGCCTTCTTGTTCTCAGCCTACGCTGATATATTACAACAACATAACCAAAAGATTTCTTGCGGAAGCAAGCAATTCGATTCAACGCACCTCATGGCTTTCGCTAAAAAACAGGTAATATAATTTTTCTCTTATTTTTCCATAAGGATACAAAACAAAAATACAGAAAAGAACACGATAGCTAGTTTGAATCTGAATGAAACAAAATAAAATAAACCTATTTGAAAATTGAAGATTCAAATGTCTTTTCACATTTGAATTATAAAGTGACATATAATAACATGTTAGATATACATTATAACCTCTATAAATTAATACTCGATAAATTAATACTTCGATAAATCATATATTTTTTTGGTCTCATTTTTTGGTTCAAATAACATATCTATAAATTAATAATTCGATAAATTAATAAATATCATAGTCCCAACTGTGTTTTACTATATATACCTGATGTATTCTCACACTAGAAAATGGCCTGAGTTTCTCTATTCTATGCACGTTTCAGATTGACTACATACTAGGTCATAACCCAAGAGGACAATCATACATGGTTGGGTTCGGACCAAACCCACCAAAACAAGCCCATCACAGAGGAGCCTCAGTGCCAATGTCTGAAGCCAACGCGCCGCTAAGCTGCCCATTGAGCTTCGTGAAATGGTACAACAAGAACGTGCCTAACGCTAACGAGCTTACCGGAGCAATCTTAGGAGGACCTGATCGTCAAGACAACTTCCAAGATTTGCGATGGACCTCCGTATACACAGAGCCTTGCACTTACATCAACTCTATCGCCGTTGGTGTTCTTGCCAAGCTCGCTGCATGTCCTTAGAGCCATGCATATATACCACATTCGAGACCACTTTGATGAAAGTATTATTCTAGGGTTTTTCCCTTACCTACTATATTTGCATACACCATGTGGCCATGCAATGTAACTCTATTTTTCCTTTTATATTTTCTTTGTAGGTAGCTTTTTGGAATCATGTTTTCTCCAAAATATAAAATTGCATGGGTATAATAATAAGCCCTAATGATTTGAAACAATAATTAAGTGAAATTAATGATTAGTCGGAATGATAAACTCCATCCGCTTTCACGTAGATTGTTGTTTTCAACTCTATTTTTGTTTTACGTAGAATGATGCCTTTGTTAATTTCTATGCAATTTGCATAACATTTTCTAATATATTTTTTAAAATTATTATTTTCAGTTCTATTATGTCTTTTGAAATTAATAAACAAATTTAAAATATATGATTTTTTTTTTTAAATTATTTTTTTAAAAAAACTCTGTATACACTACTCTGAAATATGTATCACCTATGTTGATGAAGTAAGTAATAAATTAAAGGGAAATTTTGAGAAATACCTTTTTTGGTGTACCCTTTTTAAAAAATACCCCTTCCATCTATCCATTTTTTTTAAAAAGACCCTTTTTAAATGTGAAAAATAATAAAGTTTTACATGGTATTTCTAGATAATAACTACTATTTGGAGACTCGGTCGAAATATTTGCAAAGTTTTAAAAGATTTTAAAAGGTTTTTACAAGGTTTTAAAAAGGTTTACAAGATTTTTAAAAGGTGGATAATTCTTCAGATGTCATTGGATATTCGGAAGATCTGCGAAAGACTCGGTTTTTTGATAGCTTTGAAACAGAGTGCTACGATAACAATAAGAGCAAGAGATTAGTTTGACGGGAAAAAGAACGTGTGACTTCACGCGCCCCCAATTCTCTCTCAAAACACGATTTCTGCGACAACCTAGATTCAACTGCGTTTGCCTCTCCGGTGAGCTTTCCGGCACCGG
>OVAQ01001697.1:0-14147 GCA_900406345.1 Erysimum cheiri
AAACATGTTTTGGAATTGTTGTCAGCATGATAATATACTCAACAACAGATTTTCGTTTTTTTTTTTTTCTTTCACAAAAGTGTCATTTAAATTAGGGAGGATTGCCGACAAAGAAAAAAATAAAAATTACGATTACTTACTTCAATGTAAGCATGGATTATCAGAGCTTGCTCGAGAATAAATCACAGGTATTAGAAAGAAACAGATGAAAGAGAGTTTTTTTTTTGTTTTCGGGGAATGAAGAATTTTTTGATTAGGGAAGAAGAGATGAGTATTTATTTATAAGGAATGTTTGACACGAGAAAAAGGAAAGGTTCGGAGGTTTCAGTAGATTAATGTTAGTCATTTGAAATAACTAACATTGGTGAGATGATACGAAGCTTAAGAAGAAGTAATTCTTCAAACGTAATGAGGTTACATATATTGTTTGCAACAACCTTTAATGATGGAAACAATGTAAACAAAAAATACCTGCATTTTGAGCTTGAAATAGTTGGAATCAAAAAGTCTTACTATAATTCTGGACCAAGACAAAATTGGATGAGCTTATTACAAGATGATTTTGCATCATATTCATTAATTTGTGAACCCCTAGCTAACGATCGCATTTGCCCCCACTTGGCTAATGCTAGACCTCAGCTTCAGGTACAATCCAATTTTATTATTATGGTGTTTCAAAAATAGTTACCTATTTGAGATTCATCAACATGTGGTTCAGCTCTGTTTGCTTTTATACTTTGATGCTCTTTTTATTATTATTGCTAGGACAAATGAACAGATTCGTGTGAAAGAAGATAGATTTGATGAACAGATTTGACTCAAAGCTATCTATTTATCAAAATGCCGTGTTTAGATACGCATGATTGGAATCTCACTGGTCTCACAGGCGCATTTCTGAATCTCTCCATAGCTTATTTGCTTCTCTGTACATCTCTTTGTATACATCTCGCGTTGAGATTCCTATGGTTTCTAGGTTTATCTCTTCCAAGATTTCAGAATGGACGTTTCGGTGATTCAAGCATGAGGAAATGCCTTCATGAAGGGCTTCTGGTGGATTGTGCATCAGAGCGAATCTCAACCGTAGATCGATCGATAAAAAGCAAAATCCCTTTTGGTTCGATTACTAGCGACGACGATTCGAACAGGTTTGTTGAGTTAAAACTGGTGCGAAAGAACAGTGGTGGTGATATAAGTAATGCTAGAGTTAAGAATGAAACAGAGGAGGATGTATCAAGAGAAGAACAAAACGTAATTAACAATAAGGAACTCGGTAGGTTTAATCTGATGACCGTTCAGGGGATGAGAGGTAAGCGTTTTGTTACCCGAAGATCAAGAAACGGTCTTAAAAACCATAGGAGAGGTCGTGTTGATTTTGGAAGTCCTAGATCGGTTTCTTCATCAGAAGCTGTTGACGAGTCCGTAAAAACCCATTTGGTGCAGCCTNTTTGACGAGTCCGTAAAATCCCATTTGGTGCAGCCTTGTGATGTCTTTATCACAGCTAAGGATGAGAGATTTTCCAATGATGACCGCAAAGGTTTTTTTTTCTTTTCTTTAAGTCCTTTCGGATTGAGATTTTGATTCTGCTGTCGAATAATTCTTGAGATATTGCAGATTGTGGAAAGGCAAGAGAGAGGATCAATCTATCTCATTGGCCGGAATTTGAAAAAACTGTACCAATGAATGAACAGGTAAACTCCAGTTCAGCAGCAGAACAATCTTTTAACAGAAATACAGAAGAAAACTCTGTTAGGGATTTAGAAGAATTGTTGAAAGAAGAGCGAACTGCTCGAGCAGCGGTTTGTGTTGAACTCGACAAAGAAAGAAGCGCTGCAGCATCAGCAGCGGATGAAGCCATGGCGATGATACATAGGCTTCAGGATGAGAAGGCGGCGATAGAAATGGAAGCCAGGCAATTCCAGAGAATGGTTGAAGAGAAATCGACTTTCGATGCTGAAGAGATGGTCATACTCAAAGACATTTTGATACGGCGTGAGAGGGAAATACATTTCTTGGAGAAAGAAGTTGAAGCGTATAGAAAGCTACTCGTCGAGACAGACGAATTGGAATCTTCTTTAATAAGAGAGAAGAATCTTCAAGAGAGTACCGAAAAGACAGCGAAACCGGAACATAAAGAAAATCAAGATTCTTCTCAAGAGAGAAGAGCTTTGCTTGTTCAAGAACTTGATGGGACGGTTCTTGATATGCCGCCTTATAGAGAAGAAGAAAGCAGAGGTAAAAACAGAGATCTGTATAAATCGGATTCAGAAGTCGCGTATTCACGCGTGCGTGATGTTTATATGGTGAAGAACGAAACAGAGAACATTAGTAAGAAGAAGAATCTACAAGAATCCTCTGTTAGCAAACCTGAAGAAGAACCATTGCAGGAAAATGGTATCATTGTCTCCGGGATTGCTCGAAAACTTCCTCCATTATGTCGTCCACGCAGGAAAACGCTAAGCTCTTCAGGTTCAAGGAGAAAATCGATGTCTGCGGTTGATTATGAGAGGTTAAAGATTGAGAATGAAGTCGAATTGTTGAGAGAAAGATTAAAGGCTGTTCAAGATGAAAGAGAACAGCTGACGAGACGAGCATCTTTGCCTCCTTTATCATCAAAGGTTTAAAAGAAGTTTCCCAGAAATCTCATGTGAAATTTTTTTCTTATGTAAATTAGCTTCTACTGTGAGTTTTATTGTTAATTTGCCTTGTCTTTTAGGTTAGGGTTACGTCAGAGAAGCGAGGTGGGAGAAGATCTTCGAAGGACCTTCACTCTTCTTGAAGCTTTTTAATTTTTTGAACGTAGATACATGTTTTGTATGTATAGGACACAAGATTTTGTTGTCAGAGCTATCTCTATCGTAGAAGCTTGGATCGCAAGTTAATCATTTGGGAATGAATTTTATTCTTTTTCTAAAAAAACCTTCTGCGCTTGCTAGTTGCTACAGTATTTCTTTGTTTGTAATTGTATCGACAATCATTATTGTGTAGTTTCGTGAAAACGTTTTTTCAAAATAACGAATAAAACATGGATGCATATTTGTTGATATCTTTTGGGTTTGAATCTCAACTGTGACTTGATGATTAAAATTTGGAGAAAATTAACTTATTTGTATTTCTTCTTCTCAAATTCAAACTTCATTGAAAAAGTCATGCTCATGCAACAATATCCAAATAAAAACCTTTATCCAGAAAAAAAAAAAGAAAAGAAAAGAAGATCCAAATAAAACGATTAAAAATATTTTGTGAATATTCCTTATATTAGTAATGCAGAATAGTGCACTTGTCAAACAATATTTGAACGTCTTTTTGGAAAAACTAAGCATTTCTATAGTCCGGTATAAAATATATATTAGAATAAAAAATGGTATTGTACTACTCTACCTAATTATTAACTGAACTTTTATTCTGAATGTGTATGTAAGATCGGGGATGATATGTTACAGAATGTTGAGATAGCTAGTGCATTTTCTAGCTAGGATTTGAAATATTTTTATGTATATGATCCTCCATTAATACTACTAATAATATAATATACAAATTAAAAAATGTGGAAAAAAATCATAAAATATCATTTGTTCCTTAGATTATCTTCACTTTTACTTTTAAAAATGTAAATCAATATTTTAGTTAAGATTTTTCTATATATAAAAAAGAAGATTGGTAAACTAAACACTACAAAAATGGGATATATAAACAATAAAACAATAAAAACATCATCATAATTTTTTTTTAATTTTATATTCATCACTTGACCTTTTAGATAAAAGATAAATATGATAATAAAACTTATACGATATGATTGAATTTGTTAAGCTAGTAAACAATATAACGAAATGTGCCAAGTCAAACTTTGAATGTCTAAAATTAAGTATTCATGGCATCATATAAACAAATTGATATCTCAATATATTAAAGTTCCTTATTTTGAAACTACTGTATACGGTTACACACGTTCTTAATAAAAGATACAGCGTATATAATTATTTATTTCCGTATATTGAAAAATGAAAAACGTGTGATTAATATATCTTTTCAGTATATAGTGAATAAAGGGAAAATGCCTCACTCCTTTTTTTTTTTTTTTTTTTTTTTTTGTAAAAACACTCCTTTCTTCTTCTTATTTCCCATTAGGCCATTAACATAAAAAAGTTATGCATGTATTAATATAATAATAATATATACTGTTGTTTTTGATTACTATCTATAGGTTTTTAGTAAACTAAACTTTTTTTTTTATTTTTATTATAACGAATAATTTTGTTTTTGATAATTACTAATTGTTAAAGTTTTATCTATGTTTTCTTATATATTTTCCTAACTTATTCGATAAAGCTGTTTATTGAATTTATAGTTTTTAATTTTTCCGGTCCACTTATAAATAAAATGACTGTTAGAAACGAATACGACAAAATAAAATAAAAATTATTATCATCTTTTTTATTAAAATAGAAAAGATTCACTCAATATTTAGAAAAAGTATAAAATTATACAATATATTAATATTTCATGTGAGTTTTCCTTATTTGTTTTTTTTTTAACTTATTCTATAAAACCGTTTATTTAATTTATAATTTATAATTTTTTGACTCCACAAATAAGTAACGGTTAAAAACAAATACGACAAAATAAACATAATTATCATCTTTTGTATAAAAATAGGAAAAAATTGGTTAGAATAAACTCATTAAACTATATTTATCAAAAGCAAGATATCAGAAATACAAAATCAATTTGAAATTTGTATTATTTGTGGTCAATCTTTAAGATCTAAATTTGCATTAAAATAGAAAATTGTTTTCTTCCTTCAATTTGATATAATTATTCTCTTTCTTATCTTGCTTAATTATATCTGGCATTATTTCTCATAGCTCAATTCTCTCTCACCCTTTGGTAAATATATAAAAATTTGACCTATTTTATAGCCTCCCCATCTGTTATTTCATGCTTCACCTGGGTTCCACATTCATACATACGCATCAACGTACGCGTCTCTCCATTATATTTTTCTATGCACTCCTCCACCATTAAAGAGAAACCAAAGCTTTCATTTTTATGAATATTCAAGGCTAAATGGTTAGCAAAGGTGACAACTTTTCTTTCATTTTTTAAATCTTCCCTATTATTTTTATGAATATTCAAGGCTAGCAAAGGCTAAATGGGCATTAAATTTTTGAAAAGATGCTTGTAATGTGTTTGTAAATATGCCTCTTCGAGGAATTTTCTTGGTCTCTGTACCAACAAATCTCAGGCAAAATACGTTAAATTCCCTTTTTTCGTCAGAGCGAGAAAGAGATTGGGTGAAAAAGATGTGTCTTTGTTATGATTCCTTAAGTGTGGTTGCTTTTGTAGCACAGGTCCTTTTACATTTAATGGCAATCTGTCGTATTCAGTTTTTGTTCTGCATAGAAGAAACAAGAAGAGGAGAAGAATTCATGAAGGGGCTTTACAGCTTTTTCCTTTAGGCCTCTCTTGTTTATTTTCTTGGACTTCGCAATCTGTGTATCTTTGAGTTTCTATTTTATGGAAGACGGTTAAATACTCTCAGATGAGCAGAGCCTTAAAGTCTCTGACTTTTGTTTCATTAATAAGCTGGAAAGTTAATGCTGAAGAAGGTTTAGTGGTTGCTAAAGAGCATAAATGATCTTAAAGTGCTTACCCTATTTCTTTTTTTCCTTTTTTTCTTTTGGTTGTGGTAGGAATGGCATCAAGCTCTTGTCTCAAGCAAGGGTCAGTGCCAATGAATAATGTCTGCGTTACCCCTGAAGCAACGTATGAGGCTGTGGTTGCAGACCCTACGCTTTTCATGTCTTCCTTGGAAAGGCTACACTCTCTCTTGGGTACTAAGTTCATGTAAGCTTTATCTTTCCCTTATCCTTTCTTACTTTAGGAAAGTTCAGTAGTTTAGCCCAAAAAAAAAAAAAGGTAAGTTCAGTAGTTATCTGTTGGCTCTGATAGAAGTTTGTACTCAGGAAGTCTCCACCTTTGAGATTTAAGCTATTGGGTTGATGATGATTCATGCTTTGTGTTTTCAATTTGAACTACAAAAGTTTCATGTTTTTATCAACGCATGAAATTCTCTGTCTATATTATGGATCTCTCGTCTGTATGTGTATAACTAGTATAATCAAATGTGTCAATCTTCTGTGTTTTGCACATTGTTCCTTTTGCATCTTGTGTGATGTATCTTAAATTTTACATGCGATTAACTGATGCTTGGTGCAACACTAGATTTTCACCATTCTACATATTGCATTTGTGATTGTAGGGTTCCGATTATAGGAGGGAGAGACTTGGACTTGCACAAGCTTTTCGTTGAGGTCACTTCTCGTGGTGGTATCAATAAGGTATGTCCTCTCAACGATATTATTCTAATACCAGGCTTTTTGAATGATCTGTTTTCGATATCTCATATATCAGCTGCCTATGTTTTAAAATCTTGAAATCTACATTGACCTTTGTCCTTTTTGAATTGCAGATACTTCATGAAAGGAGATGGAAAGAAGTCACTGCTACATTTGTCTTCCCTCCAACAGCAACAAACGCCTCATATGTCCTGCGCAAATACTACTTCTCGCTGCTTTACAATTATGAGCAAATCTATTTCTTCAGATCTAATGGCCAGATTCCTCCAGGTTTGCCCATTAGTTAAAACCTTTCTACTATTTTACCAAAAATTTCAAGTATCTTTCAGTTTCTTCTCTGTTTTGTAACACACATATCTTCTGTAGACTCTCTGCAGAGCCCTTCTGCTAGACCGGGCCTTATGCCGGGAGCCATTAGACCTGCACAAGAACTTCAAGCTATAACCTTTACCCCACAGCCGAAGATCAATTCTGGAGAAATCCCTGGAGGTCTCAACTTTTTCTCTCTTTGTTTTTATATAAATGTTGTAACTGAGAAACTATGACTTACAAAACCCTTTTGTCTTTTGTTGTTATATTGTTTCAGGATCTATTCCTGGATCAAATGTGATTGGAGTGATCGATGGAAAATTCGAAAATGGTTACCTCGTAACGGTAACAATGGGATCAGAGCAGCTTAAAGGAGTCCTGTATCAGCTTCTTCCTCAGAACACAGTTGCTCATCAAACTCCGCAACAGAGTCATGGTGTACTCCCCAACACTTGGAACAATTCTGCCAATCTTCAGGGGGTTACAGGAGGAGTAACAAAACGTCGTAGGAGAAGAAAGAAATCAGAGATTAGAAGACGTGATCCTAATCATCCAAAACCCAACAGAAGTGGTTATAACTTCTTTTTCGCAGAGCAGCACGCGAGGCTGAAACCACTTCATCCCGGTAAGGACAGGGAGATCAGCAGGATGATTGGTGAACTATGGAACAAGCTGGATGAACAAGAAAAAACGGTATTTAAATTTTTTCACACACACTCTCTAATCTTTGAATTCTTATCAAAGTCTATGCTAAGTTTCTCGGATTTTTGTCTCATGGTCTGTTTGATTTCTCTAATTTCTAGGTTTACCAAGGGAAGGCAATGGAGGACAAAGAGCGATATCGAACTGAAATGGAAGATTACAGAGAGAAGCTTAGGACTGGACAGCTCATAAGCAACGCTGTTCCGCTGCAACAGAGACTTCCAGAGCAAAACGTAGACATGGCTGAAGCTGACCTTCCAATAGAAGAAGTCGAAGAAGATGAATTAGGTGATTCAAGCGGTAGCTCAGGTGAAAGCGAGCCACATGATGATGATCATAGCGGAGAAACAGATCTTGAATTGGAAGAGCCATCTCTGAATCCCTCAGGTACAAACCTAAACCCTAATCCGGCTGAGATAGTGGTGGCTCCTAAGGAGAAAACAGGCGATGTTGTGATGGAAACAGCTCCCATGAAGAAAGCCGATGAGCCGACTGTAGCGGTGGCTGCTGAGCAGAACTGAAGATTCTTCTCTTGTTTCTTTTATTCCAGTTGCCAGTTTTCGTATTCCATAGGTAAGGCACAAAGGCTAGAGAGAGGATAGGGCTTCAGAAACCTTACTTGCGGCATAAGACAATGTCTTTTGGTCTTAAGTACTCTGGTTTATCTTTTTCTTTAGTTTTTCTTCGGAAACAAGTCAGGATTAAGAGAGAAAGGTGGTTATAACATTTTGTTGGTATTTTGGAATGCTAAATCTTGATTTTTATTTTCATTATGAATAATGGATATTATTATTTCAAGGAAAATTAAAATTGGTAATGAAAATCAGAATGGGCCATATAAAATTGGGCTTGGAAAGCAAATGGGCCGAATGAAGTAATATACTAGGTGAGATATGATTTTGAAAGCGGAGGAGGGAGACTTTGGATTGATTTATTTATAAAAGGAACCCTAAGTTTCCGAACTTGTCCGTCGCCGTCTGAAATCAAAACTCAAGCAGCTCTCACTTGAAAGGTTTTTGATTTTTGCCGCAATTGAAAGCCCAGTTTTGCAAGTGTGTAAGCAACAGATGAGGAGCTCTCACAACGGCGGCGCAATGGGCGGACGAGCTGCCGGAACCGGAGGAGGAGGACCGTCTGCTCCAGTTGACAAAGAAGTAGACTTTGCTCAGTACTTCTGTACTTACTCCTTCCTCTACCACCAGAAGGATATGCTCTCCGACCGTGTCCGTATGGACGCTTACTACAATGCCGTCTTCCAGAACAAACATCATTTTGAGGGAAAGGTATAATAAAAGTTTACATCTTTTGAGCTCTCATATGTGCTTGACCACTCTCTATTTGTCCTTACCCGATGCTTTTGGTCTTAATGTATTCTATTTCTGCGTATTTTTGGTTTACATCAATCTACACCCTTTGGTCTCTGTTTTTCTTCATAGTTTGTGATTTTGTTTATTTGTGATGTGATGAAGACGGTCTTGGACGTGGGCACCGGGAGTGGGATTCTTGCAATTTGGTCAGCTCAAGCTGGTGCCAGGAAGGTTTATGCCGTGGAAGCTACTAAAATGGCTGATCATGCTCGTGCCCTTGTCAAAGCCAATAATCTTGACCATATTGTTGAAGTTATTGAAGGATCTGTCGAGGATATTTCATTGCCAGAGAAAGGTTTTATTCACTTTCCCTTTTCTTTTTTCTATCACAAATTAGTGTGTCATGCTTATCTGCAAGTAGAGTGAGTATGGACATGATAAAGTCCTTTGTTTTAGTGAGCCTACTGGTTTTACTAGTAGAAATAGGAATGCCCAGGAGAGTTTTGGGCGTCTAAAACTATGGATTAGAAATCAGGGTCTAACTTGGTAGACATACCTATTTGGTTGAGTTGAACATGTTTCTTCTGCTATATGTTTTGCCCTTTACAATATTACTCTACTTGACATTGTGCTAATATCTACATATTCAATTTATTGGGCAGTTGATGTAATTATCTCGGAGTGGATGGGATACTTCCTTCTGCGTGAGTCCATGTTTGATTCTGTGATAAGTGCTCGTGACCGATGGTTAAAGCCCACAGGTGTCATGTACGTGGTTTTCTCTTAATTTTGTTTCTAGTCTTTATTGAACACTAAAATTTTATGGTTACTTATGAACCTGTGGCACTTGAGAACTTGATATGTTATGTAGCTTTACTGTTAAACATCTTGATGGCATAATGTTATCTTCCAATGCCAGTTATAGAATATATATTTTAATGGTATCAAATCTCATGCATATCTGGTGAGGTCATGTGGCACATGTTGCTAACATTAAAATAAATGGGTAAGATTTGGTTTTCTGTGTGTGTCTAAGCATAACAAAATAAGTTTTGAATCCAATAGGTACCCGAGTCATGCTCGCATGTGGCTAGCACCCATCAAATCTAATATGGCAGATCGGAAGAAGAATGATTTTGATGGGGCAATGGCGGACTGGCATAACTTTTCGGATGAGATCAAAAGTTACTATGGGGTTGATATGGGAGTTTTAACAAAACCTTTTGCTGAAGAGCAAGAAAAGTATTACATTCAGGTAGCTGACAGTTGATCAAATTAACAGATTGACTTGCAAACCCTTTGCTCAGTCTTTTCATGGAAACTCATTAAAAAAAATTCCTTATTGCACAGACGGCTATGTGGAATGACTTGAATCCACAACAAATCATAGGCACCCCTACAATTGTGAAAGAGATGGATTGTTTGACAGCCTCAGTTATTGAAATTGAGGAAGTGAGATCAAGTGTATCGTCAGTCATCAACGTGGAGCACACAAGGCTATGTGGTTTTGGTGGATGGTTCGATGTTCAGTTCTTGGTTAGTTCGTACAGACTATGGTGTTGCTTCATGTAGTGTGTATGTTGAAGAAACTCTTATACTTACTCGTTGCTTTTTTTTGTTTTTGTAACTAGGGAAGAAGAGAAGACCCCGCACAGCAAGAAATCGAATTGACCACAGCTCCAAGTGAGCAGCACTGCACGCACTGGGGACAACAGGTACGTGATTCCCCAACCCCTGGACTATGATGACTAAGGCTTGGATTTTTTTCAAACGCTTATTTCCATGTTATGATCTGAATCTGGCAGGTTTTCATCATGTCCAGTCCTATAAATGTTGAGGAAGGTGATAATCTAAATCTTGGTTTGGTAATGAGCCGGTCGAAGGAAAATCACAGACTAATGGAGGTTGAGCTTAATTGTGAAATAAAAGAGGCATCTGGCAAGGCCAAAGAATCTTTCAAGAAGACTTACTTCATAGAGTGATGTATAACAGAAGCTTTCCCTGCGGCTTGCTGGTTCTTGTATCCCATGCTTGAACCCCCCAAATGTAACGTTTTTATTGTTTTTTTCTCCTGCCTAAACGAGATTGCTTAAACAATAATTTTCAATAGATTTTGATTTGCCTTTATCATAGAAAGAATATTTTTGTTCTAGTGTTTACGAGAATACTGTATGTTATTGTTTAATTTAATATTATGTATTATAGTTGTTTATTTTGCATGGTCATATCATGTAAATTTTAAAGTTTTAAGAGGTTTAGAATATTTTCCGATGAATTAAAATCAATTTTAGTTTAGTTAAGAGAAATATATACGAAAATAAAAATGAGGATGATAACATATGTAAATAATAATAATGTAGGGAAGAAGAAGCAAAATACAGTATTTGGTTTGTGACAATTTGGGAGCGCCTTACCCTCCCCTTTGTCTGTCTGCCTCTCTTTCGGAGCGAATACTTTCGTCGGACTCTCTGTCTCCTTTTGACGGCGGCACCAACAACGAAGCACTGATGACATCATCTTCTCTCTCTATCTCCGTCTAAACTATTTGATTTGGCCAGATCCCTGTTTTTCGAGTTTTCGATTCTTCTTCATGTGAATATTCTCCTAAGCAGCAACCTCTTGGGTTCTTCTTCTTCTTCTTCTGGGTTTTAATTTTGGGTAAAATCTCTGGATTCTGCTTTTGTTTTCAGCAACTTGTTTTCTTTTTAAGTACTATTATTAAATAAGGTATGAAATCTTAATCTTACTTGTTTCGATGCTTGGACTTTGGATGCTCGATCTCTGATTACAAAGCCGTATACTTTCTTTGTGGGTACTTATTAGAATCCTCGAAATTNCAGTATTAAATAAGGTATGAAATCTTAATCTTACTTGTTTCGATGCTTGGACTTTGGATGCTCGATCTCTGATTACAAAGTCGTATACTTTCTTTGTGGGTACTTATTAGAATCCTCGAAATTTTTATGGGTAATTCTCAGTTGGTGAAATTCTCCACTTTTATGAGTGGTTTGTCTTATAATCATGGAATTGAAATAGCTGGATATTGATTTTGAATCTGATACTACCACCTGTTCCAGTTATGCGATATTTTCGTCTGCATAATGTGGATTAGTTTCCTCTTTTTCTTTATCTGTGTATTGCTGATATTTCCAAGGTTTATCTATTGACATGCACTTCATTTCTTCATTTGTATTTGATTGTGTAGATGGAAGTAACAGCTTTAATCACTCACTCTCCTTTTCCTTTCATTTTCTTCTGGACAGTAACTGATGGGGAAGAAAGCTAAGAAGAAGGCCCGAGCTCCAACAAAGGAGAATCAGACCACGATGCTTTCCAAAAAGGCCTCTGAAGAGCTGCCTAGTCAAGCCGGGGAAATAGCTGAGGGGCCTGTTGAAGCAGTTAAGGAGACACAAGCTTGTGTTCATTTCCATAAGAGTCTTAATTTGGATAAAGTATTGGATAAGATTAAGTCTTCCCGGCTGATTAAGTGTGAAGAATGCAAGGAAGGGGTGTATGGGAAGAGAGGAACTAAAGCAAAAGGTAATAAGGGAAAAAAGGACTTTTCTTCTCCCGACCCAAAATCTGACAAAAAAGCTATTTGGCTTTGTTTGGAATGTGGCTGTTATGTTTGTGGAGGTGTTGGTTTGCCAACTGGAGGTCACAGTCATGTCGTGAGGCATATCAGGTTGACGCATCACCGATTGGTGATGCAATGGGAAAATCCTCAGTTGAGATGGTGTTTCCCGTGTCATTCGCTTCTCCCTGTTGGAAAAGAAGAGAACGGTGAGAAGAAAGATGTGCTGTCAGAGGTTGTAAAACTGATTAAAGGACGATCTTTGAACAATTTAGCTTCACCTGATATCGAAGACCAATGCTCAGGAAGTGGCAGTATCACTAGTGATATCAGATTAGAAGGTTCTGTCACCAGTGGTATAGAAGCAAGAGATGGTTCTGTTGTGCGAGGTTTAGTTAACCTTGGGAACACATGTTTCTTTAATTCGATAATGCAGAATCTTCTTTCTTTGGATCTGTTACGCGATCACTTCTTGAAGGAGGATGGCTCTGGGTTCAACGGGCCTCTTGCTTCTTCCCTGAAGAAATTATTCACTGAAACGAAACCAGAGGCAGGCTTGAAGAGTGTGATGAATCCTAGAGCCTTTTTTGGGGCTTTCTGTTCTAAGGCACCCCAGTTTAGGGGATATGACCAGCACGACAGCCACGAGTTGCTACGCTGTTTGCTAGATTCGTTGAGCACCGAAGAATCGGCCTCGAGAAAGAAGCGTGGCGTTTCTGATAATGATGAGAAACCTACTCTCATAGATTCTGTATTTGGAGGCGAAACTTCGAGCATTGTTTCTTGTATGGAGTGCGGGCATTCCTCAAAAGTCTATGAGCCATTTTTGGATCTCTCTTTACCCGTACCGTTCAAGAAAACCCCTCCTAAAAAGCTGCAAACTGTTTCTCGAGCAAAAAAAGCTAAGCTTCCACCGAAAAGAGTCCCTAAGAATGTGTCAAAGGTAAGTAAAGTTTCAAAAGTTCTCCCAAGTAAGGCTCTTTCAGAACTGAATACTCCGGGAAATGCTTTGGTTGTCTCAGCTGATTTGGATACATCATGTTCCATCTCCGCACCCCTTGATAATGGTCCGGTTTTAGAGACTCCTTCGGTTATAACCCTTGACAATAAGCAGGCCTCAGAAAGTGTAACACAAAGTGATACTGTTTTTGATAGCTTTTGGTTGGATATTATTGGACCAGAGACCTCTGGAGATGAGTCTGATAAAGTCTCAACAACTGAGGCTAATCAAATTGTTCTTGGTGCAAATATCCCGGCCAATACCTCAGTCTCATCAGGTGATCAGACTTTTGAAGGTAATACAGAGAGGCTGATGCAAGATGATGGTGAATTTGCTAAGGCAGAAACCATCTTGGATGAAAAAGATATACAAGCTACGCAGTCTGATGAATGCACTGCTACAAGCGGTATTTCTGCTGAAATCAATCAAGCTACTTGCATTGTTGGTGATCCTGGTTTAGGGGAAAGTTCCTCCTCGGTGAATCCTTGGGATGAGGAAGAGCTTCCTTTGATGGTTGCAGATTCGCAAGTTCTTTACATGCCGTACAAGGAAATATCCTGTAATGATAAAACAGTTGCGGAAGGTGAGTGTGAGGCTTCGTCGTCATTTGTTACTGGTGATCATGAACCACAAAACAGTGATTTTGTTGATTTTGGCGGTTTATTTGATGAGCCTGAGACTACCGAAGGACCTGTCTTTGGGCCTCCTTCTAAGGCTGAAGCTTCGGGAGTTGGTTTTATGGCGTTCAGCAGTGAGTCTGATCCTGAAGAAATTGATGATTCGGATTCACCCGTGTCTGTAGAAAGGTGTTTGGCTCATTTCACAAAACCTGAGATTTTGTCGGATGACAATGCTTGGAACTGCGAGAACTGTTCGAAGAACCTGAAACTCCAAC
>OVAQ01001699.1:751-15889 GCA_900406345.1 Erysimum cheiri
GTCTCTCTTGTTTTCTCTAAACCTTCATCGTAGTACGTTGGCTGTTGCGGCTTCTTGAAACCATACTCATCTTCTTCACTCAGAACCGATCTCCGGATCTAAATCACCAAAACGCACAAAAACATGAAAATCATTAAGCTTCTATTGCAAGAAAATGATGAAAAGAACATCCACAGCTCCAAGAACCAATGACACAGTCATGAGATAACAAAGATACCGTTTGTTTTTGCCACTGGAATGGGCATAAGCAAGAACAAAAGCTCAATCAACTCATCATTTCAATAGAATTCATAGACAAATCAACCAATTACTAACATCATAATCACATGAGCTATATTGGCTATTTCTCAGTTACGTTTCCAAAGTTAAGAAAAATTACTTGTGGGGCAAAGATATATGCTATAGCGCCAAACACAGCACCTCCTAGAAGAAAACCAGCAATGAACTCACCACCGCCTCCGCTCCTACTCCCGTCTCTGAAAATCATCAACAACTTTATTAATGATTTCAAGTCAATTCACACGACAAGAGAAAACGATACATACTTACCTATACCCTGCAGAAACCGAAAACTTGCGAGTCCGGTTTGATTTCTTGTGAATAGTCAAAGCAGAGGTTTTACAAATAGAATTGAGCTTTGAGGTAGACAATCCATTAGCTCTCACATGATGAGATTGAGACCCACCTGTGCGCCACCAGATTCAAGAAGCTTGCTAATATGAATCTCTCGAAATTACTTACAAATCACAAAGTAGAGAGCTCGAGAGCAAGATTCTTGTTCAGTTACTTACTCTATAGCTATCTATATTCTTGGCAAACAAGAAAAAAGATTCTGATCTCAATTTTAAGGTTATCTAATTTACAGATTAAAGATGCACGCACGATCAACTTAAGAACTGTCTCCATTCCGATTAAAAAACCTACGGAATTGTACAAATCAAATGAACAATTGGACAAATATCTTCTCTACCTAATTAAATCCGAAACCTCGAAGATGAAATTCTAGTAAAGAAGGATGAAAATCAGCTGACGAATCATATGGGATTATCAGTGAATCTTTAAACGAAACAAATTGAATTTCATCCAGGTGGAAACAAAAGGAGCTTAATCGGTAGATGAAGCGAGAAGGAATCGAATACCAGAGAGAGAAAGAGGAGCAGCAAAACAGGACGCCATTGGAAATGGATTCGAAGAAGAGAGAGATCTCTGAGAGGCCAACACTGGGGAACAAGAATATGTCAAGACTGGATATATATACGAGTATATTTCTTCTACTTGGGAATTATCTATGTCAAATTACGATGCTACCCTCGTTCCTCTTATTTCTCAGTTACTCGGACGACTTACCAAATTTGAGACGGTAATAAAATAACGGCAACCAAATGATTAAAATTACTTAGGGGGTGTTGAATCAAACATAAAATTTGTTAAACCATCAACTCTGAGAAATGGAGTTCAGGTCACTCTTTTCTTCTTCTTCTTCTTTAGATTATATCAACCAATTATTTATTATTTTAAAAACATTAGGTATTCTTTACCATTTTTATATACAAACCTGTGATTTTATCTCGTTGGAGTCTTCACCAACCCAAAAAAAACAACTACTGACACTCAAAATATATTTAAAACAAAAAAAAACTTACTATATATAATAACTTAACTTTTTTTTATCTGGGAAGGTCTCTGAACAGAAACAAGGGAGTATTCACATTCTTCCTCTCCTCATTTCCCGGAAATGAGAGTGATAAAGAAAGAGAAGCAGCCACTGCCGCGTCGTCATCTTCTTCCTCTTTTGCTTTCTGTTTATCTTTATTCATACTAATATTACTTTCTTCACCAGAGTTGCTACTTCCGCTTAAGAAAGGCAATAGTCCCATAGTCTCTTCATTTGTTTCCTCACCTCCTAATGCCAGCTCAAGATTTGGGACTGTACCGCTTATTAAGCATCTCTTGTTGTTGTTGCTGTTGTTATTCTCATTGCCAAGTGGGCTGAGATTATCGACCATTTCACTGTCGTCTCTTCCAACATTCAAGTCCAAAGGGAACACCACTTTGGGACTCTTTTTCATCATCCCGGAATCACCACATGTTTCCCGGGAGAGGCTGCTGCTTCCGTTTTCTGTCTTCAGCTTCTTGTTCGGAGATTCTTCGCATATACCGTCGTTATTGAGCTCCATATTCTGGTTTATGGCAGAGGAATTCTCGTCAGCGGGTCTTGTCAGTTCCCAGAGTGGACGCTTCTTGTGACTAGCCTGACTACAGTTGAGATCTTTCTCTAGAGGATTGTCTAGGCCATGGGACTGGACCCCTGAGCCCATGCCCGTCAAAGGTAGATCCTTTCTGCCACCTACTTCTTGTTCCTCAATTTGCTGAACCTTCCTCACCAGACTATCTCCAGAATTTGATCCAGTAGCTTGAGGAGGGATATGACTCACACCTGCTTCTTCCACTTTAAGAGCAATTTCCTCCTGTATTAAGGAACTCAAGAGTGAGATAAAAAGGGACTCCTATACTAAGAGATGGAAATGTCTTACATCAAGTTCAGAGACATAAAGGATTTACACAGGGACTAGAACAACCCACCTTTGTGCTCGGTGATCGCTCAATAGACGATTCTCTGTTATTTGGATTCTCATGACTAAGTGCATCTGTCCCATTCCGACTTTCAATTCTGTTGCTTGAGATCTCACGTAGAGAAGACGCTTTCTCCAAATGCTTGGAAGGAGAACTTGTTCGACGCAGCTCATTGGGGTCTCTGTCATGCGGCAAAACATTTGAAGTAGGCAAAGATGTGTGCTTTTGTGGGTTAGTGCTAATCTCTTTTCTTCCTTGGAACACACCCCAGAGGAAATATAACATGTTCCAGCCTGCAAGGGCAATATATCAAGATGTAAGCAATAGATTTCATACAGACTAAACTGATTACGTTCTGAGTATACTTTTGAATCACCAGTGCTACTTTCTAAGAAACTTATCAGACAGCATTACAGCAGGACTGAAGAGTCATCGACAAGATGATCATGTGCACAAAGTGTAAGAGTTCCGGTATTACGATCTAAAAACTATCAACCGAAATGATCATGGGCATACGCACAAAGTGTAAGAGTTTTGGTAAGCATTCTTACGCTGGCAATTCGATGGAAGCTGGTTGGATGCAAAAATCAAAAGCTCAACATTATCAAGGTTTCCTTTCAGGGCTAAATCGTTCTTGATCATGTTATCTACCAGAGGCTTATAATTTCGCTCATAACTGTATCACAAGCAGTGCAACGAAAACTCTCATCAGTATATATATTTAATAGTTAAAACATTTAGACCACCAACATGAAAGTACGAAGCAAGTAAATAATCATGTACGAAACCTACCTCTCAATGTCCTTTGCAAAGAAGAATAGAGCTATATGGTTTTCCTTAGTGCCTAATTTTTGAAATTGTTCAGGCCATGTACTTAGCCGAGGTACTTCATTCAAGCTGAATTTTTCTGGAAATTTATTCACCACTCCAGCAACCCTGGGTGATGCTAAGGTTGATAGATGTGCTTGCATTCCGCTATGCATAGCTGACTGGTTTCTGATTTTCCGCACCTCTAAGTCCCCCCTGGAAAAATGATACAAGAAATTCAAATCAATATTGCATTACATGGAAATATATAAAATGTATGCCTCAACGGAAAAGTAATAAACACCAAAAATGAGAGCTTCTTCACCAAAAGGAAGGAAAACCTACTGCCATATAGACTCATGGTCCGGAATGGCTGAGCTTCTCAACATAACAGGTGAGGGAACTAAAGGCAAATCTCTCATGACAGGCGTTATGGAGGGAAAACTGACTTCAAGTTCCACAGATCGTGGAGGTAATGTATCAGCACCAGAGAGTACAAGCTGCTTCTCATTTGTTACAATTGTCTGCTTGTACGGATCAGAAGCAGGCGATAAAGTCGGATGCCCTCCTTGCAATCCTTCGTGTGACACATAATTCTTATGCATCTTTGAAGGCAATTGATTTCGTAAAGTCTTATCAGAACTAGAATCCACATTAGATACCAAAGGCGCATCAGATTGCTCCAATACTCTGTTCTTGCCAAAGCTGGGCTTTTTACGCAGAGCAGCATCTACTGCTGCTCGTAACCTATTACCCTTATTTATATCCTCCCTAACGTTTTTTGTGGTAGAGAGATCACTATCAGACACGCCTGAGGTGTCGCTGGATTCTGCAGTCTGACCTCCCTTTTGAGATGATGGTAAGCCTTTTGCACCAGATAACAGGCTAGACCTTTGGCGTTTACCCAAGGCTTCTTTGCTTTTCTTCCCTACCTCTCTAGACTCCCTGGACCGCGGTAATCCATCCTGTAAAGCTACAGTACCGTGGTTTGGCATCCCCTCACCCGTCCAAGAAGTGGATGGCAGTTCGTCCTTACAGTCAGCTTGACTTGAACTTTGCTCGCTGGCACTGCACTTTTCATTTGTGGAAATATCTCCTCCTGCATAAGGAGGAAATATATAACAATGGACCTCAATCATGATATCTTAAAAAGGGGGATCATATACTAAAACGATCAAAAACATATCCAACCAAAGCACTATCAAAGATAGAGTAACAGAAGTACCAATTTATTGACAAAAATGATAAGTATCATACCCGAAACAACTGGATTTTCAAGACGGTTTCGGTTTAGATTACTAACTTGTTTCGTCAAGCTACCTCGTTTACCATCAGACTGCAAACCCTTTAAATCACGATTATTGTTTGCATGTGAAACAGACGAATTGCCGCGAGACTTCAGCTTCTGGCCAATGGAGGGTGCTGATGCATTAGCTTCTGTACTACGATCTTTCACTTGCTTTGAGCTTTTGCCTTCTTGCGAATGATAAACTTTCGATCCAACCATTTTTGCTTGTGAGTCATTACCACTAGAATTCCCTGCCTCTGTAGTTCTACTTGACATTGACTTGCCTACATTTCTAAAAGCCCCCTCCTTTGAATCAAGTGCAGTATATTCTTTGCCAGTCTTCTGTCTTGGGTGAATAGCATCATCCATAAGTTGCACTTTTGGTTTCGAGCTCGAATAATTGAAGGAACTAGATTTCAAAAATGCACCTGAAGAAACAAAAAACTAGGTAATGCTATACAACCTGCAAAATCGCCAGAAATACAACGAAAGAGATAAGGCAGAGTTGCGTTTAGAAAGAGCAATCCCATCATGCAGCCTACCTTTTGGAGGTTGGAGCTGTGAACCAGTAGATCGTGCACTTTCTGTGTCATCACTGAATGATGTTTGATGATTTAGCTTTCCTCTTAACCTGTCTAACCCCTTGAATGATGTTTCCCGAGATAACACACCTATTCTCGGGAGAATCGATTTCTTGGGTGACCCAGTTGAAGCCTCAACTGCCTGTCTTTTAGCATCTGGAGCTGCCTCAATTTTATCTGAGTGCCTTTTTCCAGAGCTATGTGAATTGAGAGTTACCTCAGTTTCTCTTTTTCTCTTGGCTTCTGCAGGTTTTATCTTCAAGTTCGTTAGACAAAATGGAAACAGCAAACATGGATCCAAATTTATGCCAATTTATTCCAACTAATTGTTTTTGTCCGGTTAAATATTCAGCTTTACCTTGCTTCTGCTTTTCAGCTTCCTCAGCACATTCTTCACATAGCCAATCACTCCCAGGAACTTCATTGAGCCTTTCCCGCATGCAATAGCTAAGTAAACGAAACAAACAACTATATTACTATCACCGAAAATGGTGCTGCCTTATGAGTTATGATAGATGGAAGACATGACAGTCAAAATCAATGGTTAATATCTATCAAAAATAAAATATACTCCAAACATGCGGACAAATGCCAGATGGAAATTGGCCAATAGTATGCTTTCTCTCACATGAATAGAAGAGCAGACTTACGTGTGTTCTGCACCATCACTGCATCCGCTACAGATAGCGAGTAAATCTTCACGACCAGCATCTCCACAGATATCACAAACCTTTACCTATTCAGCAAAAAAAAAGAAAAAATCCCTTTCACATGAGATTTATTCCAGTGAGCAAATATTGCTAAGACAAAGTAGACGTGTTCGCTAATCTCTTCTACTATGAGACAAAACAGCATTACTTACATCATGTTCCACCAGCTCAGAATCCTCACTCTCACTGTCAGACACGGCTGATGAGATTGGCTCATCTGATTTATTGAACGGCGAGCTTTTACTTGACTTACCATCCTTCGTGTTCTCGCCTGAACGCGTAGATCCTTCATCTGAAGATTCCTCTCTCTCTTTGTTACCCCCTGGTCCTAATTTATCCTTGAAAGTTCCCCTCTCAGAACTGACTCTGTCCTCATGGTTGGATGATGGATTATGCAAAGATTGTAATTTCACTTCATCTTTCCTAGATCCATCCAGAATTGGATCTGAACCATCAGATGAATCCTTATTGCCCATCTGTTTATTAGAATAACCTGAATTCAACTTTTTGGCTCGATCATCAGACAATATCCCATCTTCCTGGCCCTCTATACAGTTAGAGCTCTGATCTAACACATTAGCTGATGCAGAAACTTTATGTTTCATCCTGCTCCCAGAAAGAGATGTCTTAGACATCATTACAACAGCTCCGGAATCATCTGATATCCCAGAACATCTTATAGTTTCCTTACTCTCAGCATTCTCAGAGAGAGCATCATGACTGGAATTGACAAGATTGCTTGCTTCACTAGCAGTGTTAGTTAAACTGTTGTGAGCATTAACCATGGAAGAAGGCAAAAGATCGTCCTCGTTTACAGAACACTGGCTGCCCACTACTCCATGACAGTTTTCATCTGATGACTCGTCCAACTTTGATCCTGTGAAACCTACATTACGGTGCATGCATGATGAACAAGGAGCAGAACAAACATTACAAGTTCCAGACTCCACTTTTGAAAGACCTCTCTGACCCATTGGGCGCTTACCAACTCTTCTATCAGCCTGCAGGTGATACAAGAAAATAGAAAATGTTAAAAGTGATTGACAGAGACAATTAAGAAAAAGGAATGAATTCGAGATTTAACTGGTCCATATACTAGAAAAGTCTAGNTAAAATAGAAAATGTTAAAGTGATTGACAGAGACAATTAAGAAAAAGGAAACAATCATCAAAGGAGTGAATTCGAGATTTAACTGGTCCATATACTAGAAAAGTCTAGTTACGGCAAGAGCAATATATGAAGCCGTTATATTAGCTGCCAATTGTGCACTTACTTAGAACCACCAACTCCACAGTTTCATCAAAAGCTATCATGATCACATCAATCAAAAGAGTTCATGATCTAATGCTAAATATACAACTTCATCACTTCTTCTCATCTACGAAACGGACAAGGATAACATAGCAACAGGAAAAAGAGGGGTTTAGCTAATCTCACCATCTTCAATTAAATTAATTGGCCCTACTCGCAAACCGATTTCTATCCAGCTCTTCCAACTGTTACAAAGGGACAAAGAACAACACATTATAAAAACTGGAGAAGATGTTTTCAAACAAAATCGAAATGATCAAGCAGCTAACCTACAAATTTACAATTTTTAAACCAAACCCAGAAAAGAAAACACGAATTAAACATCAATTACCAATACAAATCATCAATCAATCACCAATAAAATTCATAAAACCAATTTCTTAATAGGAGAACGAACCCATAAAACACGGAATCTTAGGGATAATCTAACGCATAATATATATAAAAAAAAAAAAAAAAAAAAAAACCCCNATAAAAAAAAAAAAAAAAAAAAAAATCCCTAAAATTGGGAAATAACATTACATGATTCAGGTCTCCAAATCATGTCCCTTTGAATTCGCTTTCCCCACCATCTCCATCAACCTATAGAGAAAGATAAACGAAACCCTAATTTCCCTCTCCAACTCCTAGAAACCCTAAACTTGTCTATATCCAGATTCGATGCCTATTTGACAAAAATCTCTCTCTATCTCTCCCCTTCAGTGGTCTAAGATTCAGTGATGGCTCTCCCTCTTAACTTTCTTCTCGGTTCTTGCCTTTTCCTCGTGATATACACAAACAACACGAGCCAGAGATGAAAACTCTAGATATATACGGTACCTCTCAGGATCTATACGCCCGCATATACACAATATAAGTTTCTATAAATTATTGTTTTGAGTCTCTCACGGAATATTTGTTTGGATTAATCACACAAGTTTTCGAGGTTTTTAAACGTGGTTACCAATGCTTAGAGACGTATATTATTACAGAGTTACAGTCATTATTTACCTTTCTATCTTGTCTTTGTGTCAGTCTGATTCCTCCTTGAGACTTTTCTAAACGCAGAGAAGGAATTTGACTCCCTTATCCCTATTTCTCTCTTTTTTTCTCTCTTAATTTCTCAGAGAAACTATGAAAATTCTGAGATAATTTATGTGTATTTTATTTGTATACATATTCTTATTGCCCAAGCAAATCTCTTAATTGAAAGCATATCTTAAGAAATTTAGTAACACAATAAAATTGCATTTTTTTTAATATTAGTATTTAGGAAGACTTAAAAATTACATTTTGATTAGTGTACTTTATCTACTTGTTAAAAAACATCTACTAGTTAAAAAACATGTGTGGTCTTTATCAAATGGCCAACTAATTACACCCTATTAAAACGACCACCAACTCACATAGAAAGAACGGACCCTAAATTAAAAATGCATGTTTTTAAAAAAAAACAATACTCGTAATACAGTATTCGATTTTCCCGGTTCAATCTGGTTTAGTTTTGAGATCTCCCTTCAGTGGTCGGCGCACGCATTTTCCCGCCAAAAAATAGCAGCACTAGATGTAGGCGCGTTAAAACCCTAGAAAGAATCGTCGTTCTCGATTGCTTCCCTCCCAACGACACTCTCCCATGGCACCCTCCGGCACCGTCGCTGATCCTCCGCCATCTTCAACCACCGATTCATTCAATCCCGGCGACGCAGCAGAGAATGACATTCGGGTCCCATCTCTCTCTCATTATCGCCGTCAAATTTTGTTTCATTACTCTTCACTGAAACGCCGTTTGGAATTTCAGAAACTCAAAGTTTGAATTGGACATCGATTTCGTTCTAAGCTGGTTATGATAATTTATTCCGTTTTCATGGCAGCCATTTTTTATACTCCACAAGGCTTCGTCTGGGATTAATCCCCATGCGAAATCAACTGGGACTGTGAAAAGCAAACGGAGGATTGAGTCACCTACACCTAAATTTGCTAAGAGATCTGAAGTCGAAAGCGCAGAAGAGGAAGATGGCCATTTTTTCTCAGCTCTACGCCTGAAAGTTTTCCGGACTGTCTGGTCGAAAATCGAGAACGCAATCGAAGTCAGTCTCAATCTTTTATCTCTAAATTTCTTCCAATGTGTTTGAAAGCTTTATCGATTGGGTGTTTTTACAGCTTGATGTATCCCCGAATAAAAGTTGCATTGGGACTTTTTCGATTGCAGGATGTTCTGAGAGATTCGAATTCCAAAGTTTTCAGTGGGATTCATAATTGGATACGGGAATCATTTGAATCGATCATATCCTCTGAAGCACTGAATTTATCGGAAGCAGTTCGATCTTACCCTGTTTTAACTCAGGCTTCTTCCAAGCAATTGCTTACTGCTATGGTCCTCACCAGTAAGTCCTTAAAGATTAGTATCTCTTGGTGTGCTCAAAGTTTTTTACATGCACTGCAGTTTGAATACACCCGATATTGGTCTATGTAACATTTGGATGATGTTTTGATGGTTTATTAAACTTTCATAAACTTTACAAGCAACCAGTTTTGTTTAATTTGTTTCTTCTTACAAGGTAAGCTTATATTGTTGTCAGGGAATCTGGAAATGGTTGATGATTTATTGACATTTGAAGAACTGGATTTGCACTTGAAGTCTCAAGGATGCCATGTGGCTAAGCTTTCATCTATGGACTTCTCAGCCAAAACTGGTGTAGGAGGTTGCCTTAGAGTTTTGTTACGCCAGTTTGTGATGCCAACCGTAGATGTTAGTAAATCTGCATAGCCTTCCATATTCTTTAGTTTTGTAGCCTGCTTGCACAATTAGTGTATCCACTGAGTCATTTTCTTTGTAATGCGAATTTTGAACAGGTGGCTGATGTAACTATTCTCGCATCATGGTACAGAGAAAACAAAAACCATGAGAATCCCGTTGTTATAATTGTGGATGATACAGAGAGATGCTGTGGGTCTGTCCTGTCGGATCTAATTCTTATATTGAGGTATTATCACATCTTTATGCTTGCTACGTTTACATCGTATCATTTTAGAGTTTCTCTGCTTACTGGACTATTAAGTTTTTGTATTTTAGAAACCTTGAATTTTATCTACTTTCAGTTTATTCATTACCATATCGAAGTGTGGTGACCTGCTCTTTCATTTGTTTTCTATTCAGTGAATGGGCAGTCAAAGTTCCAATTTTTTTAATAATGGGTGTGTCCACAGCACATGACGCACCTAGAAAGACACTTTCAGTGAACGCGCTGCAGAGACTTTGTGCTAGTAAGTTCACTCTGAGTTCTCCGGCCGAACGGATGGATGCAGTTCTCGAGGCTGTCTTTTTAAAGCCGTGCTCTGGGTTCACTGTTAGCCATAAGGTTGCACTTTTTATGAGAAGTTACTTTTTGTGCCAAGATGGAACACTGACATCTTTTGTCAGAACTCTCAAGGTTTCTAGTACTATCCTTTATGCTGTATTTGGGTTCAACTTTTTTCAGACTTCTAAGTCTCTGTTTTTCATTTGGCTATACATTATTTTCTCAGATAGCTTGTCTACAGCATTTCTCATTAGAGCCTTTAAGCATCATGCTCGAGCACTTTTGTCAAGATGGTATTAATCAGGTATGCTTGATGCACTTGTCTACAACTTCCATATTTTTTTCAACAGATCCTTCAGCTTTCTCAGATATATCATATTGACTTGGGTTATGGTAAAATTGGTACTGTGGCTACTGCCACATCTATAATGTAGTGTAGTTGATGATTAAGAAATTTAGCTCATGTTTCGCATGATGGATTTCACAAAGAGTTCATATGTACTCTGTAAAGAAATGATTGAAGATCTTTGGTGGTACATTCTGCATCTCTTGAATGGTCATCTAGGGCTGTGATCATTTTGCTCTAAATGTTTTCCCAAAATGACATGAATAATAAATCGAATTTGCTTTGTTCTAAGGAAGTTTTTTCCTGTAAAGCTGTCAGGTGAAGGTACTGGACTATTGACAGAAGCAACAATGAAGCATGCCTTTGACTTGCCATCTGTGACGAGGTACCCCAGAAAATTCACAAACTTTTATGATTTTTTATTTCCTTTTGTGTGTTGGAAGAACTGATGGGCAGATTAATTTGTTGGACTTCTATAACAAGGTTTGATCCTTGTTGGAATCTATGGATTAGTAGGAAACTAGATGCACTAATTTCTTCTCATAAACATTTGACTAGGAATAAAATTACTCGGAGTACTTTTGAAATGCTGCCTCATTTTTTGTCGGACTTGCAAAGGATGCCAAATCCCTGGAGCATAGTTGTTTTGGTGAGTCTCTCTTTTATTACGCTTCGTCATCATAGAAAGAGCCATTTCATCAGCTTACAGAACTCAGGGATGCCATTTGTCAGTGAAAAATAATTTCTCATTTTATTAATAACTTAGATAGAATAGAATAGTCGTACAAAATCTGTTTAAATGATTAAAAATATTCCAATGGGCGTAGAAATGTNTGCCATTTGTCAGTGAAAAATAATTTCTCATTTTATTAATAATTTCTACGCCCATTAAAAATATTCCAATGGGCGTAGAAATGTTTGGAATTTGCAGTTTCTGTTCTCCGGGTGGGTGCATTTTGAGTTCTTTCCCTAAACTGTTTCTTTTCCATTTCTCTATGTAAGGCAGTTGTTTTTCTGTCGGTTTAGTTGGACTCCTGATGCATATTATGTTTCTCCTATTGTACATGACAGGAGGAAATATGATGCAGTTCTGTTCTTCAGCTAATTAGAGTGATTTCTGCTTTGGATAAACTAATGAGCAGATTCTGTGTATACTGTTTTGCAGTGTATATATGCAGTTGGGAAGTTTGATAAACTTCGATTGCTAGACATATTCTGTGAGACACTGGACCCAGAAGCACGTTACTTGAGATACTTTTCACCTTCGACAACTGTCAACTGCCAGAGTCACAATTCAGGACGTAGTAGTGTCATCAGACGGGTTCTGCGCAAGCTCAGGTGAATTGTGCTGTAAGGAATAAACGTGAAGTATTCCACTCACACGATAGCAGCCAAGAACTCTCTTAAACTTATTGACCACACATAATATTTCAGATGGATCTGTTCAGATGGCATCTTAGTATACTTATGCTGTGTTGCCAAATTTAGGGAACAAGATTTTGAGGATTAGTTTTCGTAAATCATGGTAGATCGACAAATAATGTTCTCTGTTCATGAGTTAGTAGTAGGCCTATAAATCTTAGGTCATTGAGAGCTGTGTTAATATCTCTACAAGGAGCTTGGCTCAAAAGTCCTGAAACTCTTGCATTCAAATTTTCTCAGGGATCTTTCACCTTCACAGCTGTCTAACATGTTGAAAAGTTGGGAAAATCTCACTGTGGAGTTCAGTGAGGTAATAATTAACTAAAATTTATCACGTCTTTATCGTTGCTCTTAACTTACATATGTTGTATGTGATTTGTAATTTTATTTGTCCCGAAATTTTTTCCTTTTGTTTTCCAGTTAGTGTTCTTTCATTTCCTTTGAGCTAGAGCATCTTAAAATGTCTCCATTTTCCTAACATCCTTGTGTGGAGGAATTTTGTTTGCTTGAGAGATATCACGTAAATGATCTGTGAAAAAGTGAATCACTCGGCATCTTTTTGGATAGATTTTGTTCATTTCTGTAATATATGTTAGTCCATCCTCAGTTTCAAATTCTCTAGATGAGTTATTAACTTGTTTGTTTGTTCTCTGCCGTTAGATCAATGACAAAGTAATGGAATTGCATCCGTTCATGAGATCCGTGGAAGCAGCAGGTCAGAGACAAGGACTTCCCAACAGCCCAAAGTAAATCTCTAGTTATTGTTCTCTTTTCAAACCGAACACCATGTATGAGTTCAGATAGTTTCTCTTTTTTTTTTTATTATCCGGCTTTCCTCCAGCAGATCTTCTTAGAAAGTCAGTCTCTTGAAATATATTTTCATTCGTCTGACATCGTTATTGTGTATGGGGAAACTTTGATGAGAAAACTTAGTGTCTTATTCAGCTGATATTTATTCATTACTATATACATAAGCTCATCTACTCTCATTAGTTTTTGTTGCTCATCTTAGTAACCAAGTACACTGAATAGAAATTTTACTTTGATGTGACAGAAAGCATGCATCCCGAAGCCATTCAAAGCTTGAAAAGGAGCTTAAAGCCATGACTGATAAGGTTGCCGCAGTCATAGAATTCATGCTAAGGTGAACTTTACTTTGTCACATAGTCTTTTTACCTCCGAGGAAACAACTTGTTTTTGAACTCTACACTGGCTTTTGATTTGACTGCCGTAATTTAGAACATTGCCATGTCAGATGTTTTGTACACGTCTTGTGAATTAATTATAGCCTTTTTGTATGTAGCAGGGAATACATGAAGCCAGTTGAGAGTGTTCCTTTCCACGAAATTTTATGTTTTAAGAATGTCGATAAACTTCAATCTGTAAGTCCTTAGCATCCTTATTCCTCTCGCATTCTCTAATACTTATATTAATTGAAAGTTATATAATAGATAATCAATTATTATATGCTGCTCTTGGGGTATCATTCTTATCAACTTAAAGCAAATCAGTTACAGGATCAGTTCTGAGAAAGGCTGAGCATCATTCTTTTTAACTTATTCATAGAAAGATTGATATCACTTCTCTTGGTGCTTAAGACTTTACATTTGGCTTTTTTCTCTTTTTTCCATTTGTCTGATGTTATATCTGTTTTAGGCTTTGCTTGGTGACCCGAGAGGCAGGATCCAATCAGATCTACTGGAATCTCACAATATCCTCCACTGTGTGTGCTGCAGCAAGAGAGGCACAACTCTATTGCCTTCCATGCAGGATACATCGATTTTGTGAGTCTTCCTTCACTTTTATACTCTGCTATTGTTGCCTTTCTTGAAACAATTATTTCGGAATTACTTTTTCTTGTCACAAACTATTTTCAAACACATATACACGTGATCATAAACCAGCTTGTTTCAATATGTGTTGCAATGGAAAAGGTTTTTGATAATTGATTATTTAGGTACACGCTGGCGCAAGAGCACGCTGACATTATTAACCTCCATGACTGGTATCAATCTTTCAAGACGATACTAATTCCCCGGAGTAGCAAAGCTAAACCAAAGTCGAAGTCATCTTCAAAATCAAAGAAACGGAAGGATATATGTGACGAACCAGAAGCACCCGCTGAAGCATTAATTCAGTATCCTTTTTTGGCAATAAGATTCTGTCCTTCGAAAAGAGAAAAGAGAGTAAACCAAAGAAAAAGAAATCCCAGACTTCATTCCTTAATCCTAAGTGTTCTGATAAGTATTTGAAACAGAGCAGGAATTGGAAACAATATGTGTAATCGGTGATTCACCTATGTTCATCCTTGTTTATTTGTTCATTTTGCAGGTCATTTACATAAATGCAGACGACAAAGATTTCATAATTTATCATAAAACTTTCGATTCCTTAACATTTGATTCCAACAGAGCTCGATTTTGCAGAGCTGTAATGGAGCTTCAGATAGCAGGGCTTATTCGCATACCTTCAAAAAGACGCCCAGATTTTGTGCAGAGAGTGGCATTTGCTTCTTAAGAATAGTTTCAGTACTTCCATTGGAAGTGTATGTTAGAGATAGAATCGAATTCAGACACATCTGTTCATAGAAATTAGAACTGCCATAAAATTGTTTCTATAATGTAAACAGGATTGTAAAACTTTTTTTTCCATGAATCTGAATCTGATTCTCCAATCTAAAAAAAAGCTGTTCACTAGATGTTCAATATCGTTGGACGTACTTGAGACTCGTCAACACGCATTAACCTTTTTGTTTTTCTACAGTTGAATATTTATTTAAAACCATGGGACAAGCCAATATACTTGTGTGTGTTATTCCCAA
>OVAQ01001700.1:809-16356 GCA_900406345.1 Erysimum cheiri
AGCCTCATAAAGTGGATGAGGAACATAATAACATCAGAGAACCCAAGCCTTGCAATTGATCCGACGATGGTGGAACAAGGATTCGATGAACAAATACTTCTGGTTCTGAAAATCGCTTGTTACTGTACTTTGGATGATCCGAAACAGAGGCCAAACAGCAAAGATGTCAGGACCATGTTGTCCCAGATCAAGCACTAGTGTTTCAATATGTATTGTTTGCTTCTATGTATGATTTCTAGATTTCCTGCTGCATAAGAAATAACTATTGACCACTACTGTGTTCGCTTGGCAGAAATTTGTAATGAAAAATGTATAATTTAAATGGATTTTAATTATATTTTCTTGCTCTAAACATAAATCATCAATCTAATATAAGAATCTTAGCTATATACATAAGGGAAAAGGGCCTTAATTAACAACCTTAAAATGACAATGCCTTGTGTGTTTCGTTACTGTCTTCTCTATAAGCAGCCGTTGAGAATCTCCCTCAGATATTCAAGCTGTTCATGGCTGCCTTCATGTTCTTCCCACTAAAAATAATAAAAACAAAGTCAACACATGTTGAGATATGTATACTCGTGACTGAGATGAGCAAACGTTATCAATTAAGCGAGAGCATGCGAGCTTTTTACTATTGAACAAACTTGTATTTAAAAAATGGAGACTATAAATTCCTAGTAACTGAATTATAGATTTGGAGTTTTTAACGTTTTAGACCCACCTCTTGAAGAGATAATGATACCACTTTCCATCCAGCAGCGGCAACATATCGCCGCTTCAGCATTGTATGCCCTAATGGTAGTCCTGCAAAACGCAATAGTCGAAATGATCATTGAGTTTGGGTTGGCTCCACTAGACACCAAGATATATAAAGAAACAGAGTGATGGCAGTTACCAGAGTTTCTTGAGAAATGAGTTGGCCCGTCGATTTCTAAAGCAACTTTCTTCTCGACCAGAGCAACATCCACGGCGTAACCATCAACATCATATTCTTTAGCCCAATCAAGCCCTGTACTGATTAGAAGGCGTCCAACTTCTTTCTGAAAAGATGAGGTTATTTTCTGATTGAACCTTTTGGTTTTCCCTGCACGGGTTATTTTTTCTTCGAGTCCATGACAAAGTGACAACTGAAGGTGGGGGCACTCGAGCTTCAAGCACTGATTCACAAGATACACCTGAGAAGCAAACATGACATCTTCCCTATACTGTTCTGAAAGCCTTTGCTCCTCCAAGGTGGTTAAAATATTCCATATATTGGCAAAGAAAGGTCGCTCCACTTGCCCAAGAACAGCATAAGACCATGCTATGTTTCCAAGCTGGTCCCTGTTAAAGCTAAGTGTTGGAGATCCTGAAGCACTATCGCTTACTTCAACATCTGCTACCTCATCATATTTTTCTATTTCTTTTGTTAAGTAGCACTTGAACTGGTCACTGCCTTTGAAAGCACTATCCAATGACTCAAGCAAAGGATCAGCTGGCTCATAAAGTGAGGCAAATGACCACAATAGTTGAGCAATCTCTTGGCCCTTAAAGGTAATTATAATAGTGGATGCTCTCTTTGACAACTCAGCAAAGAGTTCTGGAGCAGAATGCCGCATGGAAGCAAAAGCCCCAGCAATATTAGCAACATTCTGAGAATTGAACTCCCCAACCTTTGATGTGGCAACTTCTGCAACTCTATCCATCTCTGTCAAATAAAGCAATTCACCCCCAATTTTGGACAACGCCCAAGAAATATTTGAGATGCCTTGGGCAGAACATTCTGGTAGACATGTCATTGCAAGAGCAACAAGCATTGACATCTCTCTTTGCCTAGCAAATGCAAGCCTACGAGTTCTCATCATCGAAACTTTCTCCATATTCTTTGCAATTCGGTGGAGTGCAGTAGCAATGTTTAGGGGAGACAATGGCGATGGACTTAAACCTTTGGCAACAGCCATGATTGTCTCAGCTGTAACTTCCAGTACCTCTTCAGCAGTCTGTGCTTCTATTATAGCTTTGTTCAGGTTGATTTCCTTCATACGATCAGAAGGTCCTGAAAACTGGGATAGCCTCTGAGCTAATTGCTCCTTCATCTTCTCCTTCTTTTCCTCAAACATTCCACCAGCTAATGAGCTAACTTTCTTCCGCAGTTCGCCCATCTTATCCTCCACCGATCCATCTTCAAAATCAAAATCTTCTTCATCTGAATCAAAATCATCTTCGGGAATACTTTTACTTTTGACCTTTTCTTTGTTTCCAGTTACTTTCTTGCTCCTTTTCTTTTTCTTTTTCTTAAGGGGCATCACCTCCGCCATTCTAGCAGACAATCCTCTGGCCTCAATCGCTTTAAGTGCAATTTTCCTTGCCCTTACACACCAATCCATCCCTTCAGTGTCCTCAAGAGCTCTCGAATTTTTCTGCTTTTTCCTCTTCTTTGGAGGTTGGATATCCAACGGATCAATCTCCCCAAGAAATTCTGACTCCCAGTCCGCATCATCCTCTTCTTCTTCTTCTACTTCTTCATCCGACTTACCGATCACAGCCGAGTTCTGAAACAACACCGAAACAATGACAACACGTGAACATACAAGCTTAGACAAATATGTTTCTGCAACCTTATCCAAAACATTCAAGACATCATGAGCCGCATACAAATGAAGACTAGATCAATAGAAGCAACCACAAGAGCTCATTTCAACTAATTAGTAACAATTCCAAATATCTATTAAATGAATATACTGAAATTTTCCGACTACTTACCACGGATAGAGGAAGGTGNAATCAATAGAAGCAACCACAAGAGCTCATTTCAACTAATTAGTGACAATTCCAAATATCTATTACATGAATATTACTGAAATTTTCCGACTACTTACCACGGATAGAGGAAGGTGCTCGAAGGAGCCCGTACGGCGCTGGAAGATACTCCTCTGTGCTAGTGGAGCAAGAAATTGATTCTTCTTATCAACAAGAGGCCAAAGACCTGGATTGGACCAAAGAGCGTGTAAGGCTATAACGCTGGGTTGATTAAGAAACAAAGAAGAGAAGATGAAATGAAATGGCGACCTGCAGCGAATGGGGAGGAGGAGGAGAGAGAAAGATAGAGATTCCGGCGGCTGTGGTTAACGATGCAGTGGCGTGTCTCCGGCGGATTGAGACAGAAGCCACGCCGGAGTGGAACTACACACTCCATCTTCTTCTATCGGAAATTTTTTGATGGCTGTGCCTGTGATTTTAACAAGAGAGTGGGTTTTAGCTAGAACCCTCTCATTTAGTTAGTGAGTTTGCTTTCAAAAGCAAAAGTATTAGGCGATAAAAGATGTCAATTACACTTGCGATCCCTCAAAATTAGCTTATTCATAAAACATGCTCACTATTTTTCATAGATCCTTATGATCCCCTCAAAATATAGTTCTTCTCATAACCTGTCCATTTTTTATGAAAGTCGGATAGTAGCAAATATATTATTAAGTTGAGTATAATTAAATTGTATATCTCAAATCATTATTCAAGATATATTATTTTAAAATATCAAATTAGTATACATATAACTTGAATATTTAAATTTTTTTTGTTCAAACTCTTGTTAAATTGGGTAAGAATGAGTTCGATTTCAAATATTTGAAATATTTACATGATATTTACTTTTATATCTTAGAATAAAAATCAAAACCGATAATTCTAATATTTTTTATCCAAAAAGTTGAGATAACTCATATAAGATACAAATAAGATCAAGTGACTTAACCCCAAATATATAACTCCATTTTTTCTTATAAAACAAATCTCAGATTTTAGCATTTATGCATTTAAAGATCAAATATAAGACTGGTTGTTGGAATTATTTTTCAATCAAATCCAAATGTTACAAATCCAATCTCATTAACATATATATAATATTGATTACACCATGTATCAATTGGCAAAAAAAAAAAAAAAAAAANAAAAAAAAAAAAAAGAGAAAACTTTCTTGCTTCTTTGTGAGGAAAAAAAAAATGGAGAGAAAAATGGAAAAAGCTTCCCTTTCTGTGTAATATATGCAAAAATCTTGGCTTAAAATAAGAATTAAAGAGGATTTGCAGCCGTTGGTACAAGACCNTGGAGAGAAAAATGGAAAAAGATTCCCTTTCTGTGTAATATATGCAAAAATCTTGGCTTAAATAAGAATTAAAGAGGATTTGCAGCCGTTGGTACAAGACCTTCTAGGCAAAAGAGCAGGTTCCCTTCGATGATTTTCTTCCTTACTCCGTCTGGAACAAGAAGTGGAAATCAGATCGCTGGCGGAGAAGCGGCGGTGGATCGACGTCGGGGAGGCTAATGTGGAAGGATTGCGAAACCTCTTCCACTGAGAAAGGAATGCTGCAAGATACCGGAAACAGTGGAAATTTCTAGAGTAAATAAGGAAAGAAACGGAGAAGAACTCGAATTTTTTTGTTTATGCGTACCTTGAATCGACGTCTAGCAAGAAAGAAGGGTAAGTCATATTGGCTGAATCTTCCGCCATTAGTTTTCTCATCTGCTTGATCACCTATATCGGCACAAATTGTTGTTTAATGAGTCCAGTTTTAGTTTAAACTTGAGCACAGGACAATGTACAGCTGAAAATATGTTTTTTTCCTTTTGTTTTTCGTTTTGTTTAGGTGTAATTTTGATACAATCCTGGTTCAGGTTGTTTTAAGGGTTTTATCTCTTGGTTTAAGGTCCATTGTCTTCGAAATAACTAGTAAAGCCAGCGATATTGTGTTTTTGTTAGGTTTATTCTGTGAATCTTCTTGAAGTATTTTGGGAGTTGGTTTGGTTCATCCATTACTTACCTCAGGGGAGAGTCCTCGAGTTCCATATTTGTCGTCCCAAACCATAGTCCCAATTCGATATACTTGTGGTATGCTTAGTACCTGAGTGAAAATAAAGAAAATGCTTTGAGAATTGTAACAAATCAGGAAAAAGAAAATTTCTGTGAAAAGTTGCAGTTATCTTCCATAGGACTGTAGGAGGGATTTAGTTTTATGCCTTCTTGTCATTCTCTAGGTTTTTTTATTTATCCAAATGGATTGCTTTTACTTTTATAAGATCCTTGACCGGTGTACTCATTTATCCAACTATATAATGTTTCAGAGAGTAACCCTAATAGATAATTGTGCTATAGTAAGATCCTTCTATATGCGTTGCAAAAAGTATTGGTTTAAGGTCTTTACCGGGCATATCTCTTTTGCGATCTCGTCCAATGATTTCTGTGTCTTTTGATGCGAGACCTGTTGAGTGATAGTGTATATTAAATGTCGAGTTTCACCAACTATGTATTTGCACCAATAGATATGGTTCGAAGTTGTACCAGAAACTTCACTGCTTGCCTTATATGTTGAAGTTCATCCCATGGTGATTTTGCTGCCTGCAAGAGACAAAAAGTAGTATTTTGTAAGTTAATACTTTTGTCTTGTTTTCACTCTTCGCATAATTTGGTTATTAATGCTTTAGCCAACCTCGTCTTCTGCCTTCAGGCACCACTGCTCTAATTCATGCAAGCCCATTTTCAAATATTCTCCGTTGCTAACTGAACAACACTCTCGGCGAAGCAACAAACTGCCAGATATTTTTGCAAGTCAAGCTAGCTCATAAATAAATGATACTTGTGTCCTATGTGATATATTTTTTGTACCTATTAAAGAGTTGCACATTGATGTACGAGAAAACCTGATGGAAGAGTTTTCTTGTGATCATAGATGGGACCTGGAGATCATTAAGACTCAGTCAAGAAACAGGAAAAGATAAATTATACTTGAGGTGAAAATCTTCGAAAGTGTTTTCTCTTACATGGTTCTCTGCCATAACGGTCAAGGTATGTTCAAGCTTGTTGACAATGTTCTGCCATTGTATATATGATGCCTGTTGCTTGGCAATTGTGGTCAAGTGGATGCTTTTAGTCACATCTCTCAAGGTTCTGGCTCTTGTCGGTCGTGGTGCCTGTTACATCTCACATATAACACATGATAAACATACGTGATTAGCAAATCATTAAGATAAGTTCCATAGTAACTTGAGGAATGGTGTACTAACATGGATACAGAGATTTAGTAATGGGTTTATCTCTTTCTTTAGTTTATCCCGGATCATTCCATATGTTTTCTCAACGTATGCTGCTAAGTGTTGCTTGAATAGTAAAGCTGGGTATTTAGCTTCGACCATCTGTTGGTCATTTGATATTCCAACCATCCCACTGTAGCCACTGGATGTTTCCAAGCCCACTGAAGAAGATTGCATTCCCTACAGTGGTGTTACCAACAATTACTAAGGCTCTTACAAATGGGTTAATTAGGGGTTCACTTTTACCAAGCTTACTTGGACCAATCGCCCAAATAGTGTAGCCTGGGATGATCTGTTACGTCTTGAAGCCGCATTATTTGTATTACTGAACTTGAGTGTAGATTGGAGAAGATATAAGAGGGTAGAGCTTGTTGTGAGCCAATAACTTAGTTCCCGTGTGTCATCTTGGCTCTTCTGGACCAAAATTAGTATAACTTGAATATAAAGTACGGGTTTCTGAAGGTTCAGATACTACTTTCATAGTCATTGTCTTTAATTTATTACCTCAATGGACGATCGAATCTTATGAACAATTCTGTCAAATATATTTGTTTTCTCTGCTTCAAATGATCTCCATTGAAGTAATGCCTTGTAAACTATCCATGCTGCCACAGATCTATCATTATCAAACCTTTTCTCGTCGGTGAGGCATTTCATCAGCACATCATGGCTCTCCTGTCCAGTAATAGTCATTAAATTCTTCTGTAATGGAACAGATATTGAGATATATTTTGCTAGCTTTTGTTGGTTTCCAACCTATGGATCTTTCGTACAAACAAGTGCTCGAATGATACCTGTTGCCTATCTGTTAGAGATCCATGTTTTGCTAACACATTGATTGGATCCCGTGGCTCCTGAAACAAATAGCAAGGGATGAGAAACTGTTGAAGTACTATTTCTTAACTGGCCTAGCAAGATACTGTACCTTTGTTGCCTGAATCTTTTCTGTTTGATGTCCATTTTCAAGATCCTGCATAGTTATATTACAGTAATGCAAATTGTTATACATGTCTTTTGACTGAAAAAGTTATATGTTAACAGATGTTATGCACCTTTTCAGGCGCAAAAACTCTTTCAGGAGGCATTGTCTTTTCTACAGCTGCTGTCTGTCTTCGAAGAGACTCATTTTCTGACTCTAGAAGCGCAACCCTATCCTTCAAGCTGATAAGAGGTTTTTTTAAGATATGTGGTGATGTTAGATACAATTTCAAATCAGCATATATTTCTCTTTCTATTAAAATTTAGGTCGACTGAAAATTTTCAAATCCACGCAGCTATGCCTGAGAGAAGAAAAGGAATGTACTGAGAGAAGAAAAGGAATGTACTAAGCTAAGAAAACTGCTCAGCTCACAGGGCCGTACCAGCTTAACTCTCCAGACTCATCGACGCTTGTTGAAGCGGCCAAAGCCTGCTGGCGCAGGACCTGATTTTCGGATTCGAGGTTTGCCAGGTTTGTATGTAATCTGAATTTATCAACAATACTCGTGATTCCTGACTGTAAAACAGAAAGATGATTTCAATGCCTTAAGGAATGTTAAAGTCTATACCTGTCGATGATCTCTTGAAATTGGATGGCCTTTGATTTTGCATCTTCTGCTTCAGTTAGACTTGTCTTGCTATCTCTCTCAAGTGCAGAACATTTTGCTTCAAACTCCTCAATTTTCCCCTTTAATTTCGCTACTTCAACCTACGTTTTGAAGATATTATATCAGGAAAATTTTCTGCTGGTTAGTGGAACTTGTAGCTCAAAATTTACCTCCAGTTCATTGTTTTGACTGTTCAGTAACTCCAGTTGAGTGTTATCTATAACTGGAACCTCTTTGATGACTGGTGGAGCTTGTTCAATGGCCAATATTGCTGCTTCTTTCTCTCGTATGATTGCAGCGCAGGCTTCATCTAGCTTTTCTTGCAATTCAGTTAAATTATTTTGTAGTTTTGCGATTTCTTGTGCTTTGGCTTCTTCGAGATCAACCTAAGGATACAATTAAGCATGGGCGTCATTTTAGAACTTTTAACACTAGCATTTCATCCAAGGCAATTAGATAAGCAGAAACAAAGGACTGTAGTTTCTAATTTCATTGAAAATTACCTTTTGATGCTTCTCTAATTCGAGACGCCAGGTTAGCTCTTCCACACGTTTCTCTAACTTGTCTTTGGCTTCCTTGAGCGCCCCAGTTTCTCTTGCAGCCTTTGTTGGAAAGATTTTATTGTTAGTAACTTGGACTGAAGCATTTTTTCTAATTTTGAATTCTAATTCCTGCCTCATAGACAGAGTTGATTGATTTTTATGAGACTAATCACTCAAAGTACCCTCTCAATTATGAAGCTTACCATTTTGAGCATTTTGAGCTCTTTTCGAGCTACTTTTGCTCTCCACAGACATTGTAATGCTAATGTTGCTTTTTTGTGCTGCTTATAAGCTTCACGAGCTTGGTGTCTTCGCCATTCCCTCTGTTAGAAGATCAATCAGTAAGACTTATCATAAAATTATATCTAAATCATCATCACCGTACTGCTTTCCCCTTCCACACTATTTGATCCCCAGACAAGTAAGAATAACCATATTGCTTGACGTCTGATCCGTCAAGAGCACATGCATAAGTTTCCTTAATTAAAATCTTGATCCCTTATGGGTGAAGAATGATCCGCATTTTGAAAGAAGATTGGTCACTGCTTTTGATTATTTCTAACCTATCCTTGGGAGTAAACCAGTCTGAGATTACAGAAGACATGTCCGGAGATAGAGAATTAAGAGTGTGATAGAGTAGTGAAAATCTAGTACCTGAATTATAATTGCTGCCTTTGTTCTTCTTCTGTGCCTGTGTTTGTTTCGGGCAGACATTGCCCGTAAACCGGTCTGAATAACTGTTGCTGATGTCTTGAGATTAGTGTAGCATTTTCTTGCTCTGTGAGCACGAATGTTCTTCTGGATACAACTTGAAGCAGCTTCCCTTTGCATGTTTTGATACAACTCGCGTGCAAGGTGTGCTGTATAAGCAATACATAAGACACACAGTTAATTTGAAGAACACTGTGTCCTGGCTGAAATTTGGAACAATTTGTGACATTATATATCATGAGGCTGCTAAATTATCTACCTCTCCAAAGTTTTTGCATATAAATTGTGGCCCTTTTCTGCCCAAGGAACTCTTTTCTTGTCAAATAAGTTCTGATCTGCCTCTGAATGAGTTTAGTGGCACCAGCCAAGACCTCGGTTCTTCTTGCATCTAGTTCAGCCATCTGTCCGGCCCTAAGAAATATCTTTGTTTTCCCTATCTGTAGGTGAGTAATCAGAATGCAAGTTTCAAATGAACTGTTAACAAATTGGTTGCTTTAATTATTCATATTTGACATGCCTTTACCCTGAGCTTTACATACCTGGTAGCCTTTTAAACCCATCTTGTCGCAGATCGAAGCGCATGCCGACTTTTCATCGGATCTGTCAATAATATTGCAAGTTTATTAGTGTTGGTTGGATAAGGAGATAGTAGGGACTAAACTGATATTCTGTCTTCTTTCTAGATATTTTTTATTGAGTATTTCTACCCCTCTGGAACGTCTGTTGCTAGCATCACAAAACGATCAAGGAATTCGTCGAAAGCTCGTTTTGTTGGATAACCAGCACAACTGATTCTAATAGCTTCCAGTACACCCTGTTCACTTATCCAGATCTGCTATTAGCACAAACCCCTATGAAAACATTGAACTTATTCAAATATGAAACATGAGGCTTTAGGCTTACTCCGCATCTTAGTTGGTTTAGGACGTTGTCATTCTCAAAAACCCCGGGCTTTAGAACTGCATTTGGCTTCACACATCTAATATAATGGGGCTCTGTTGTGTTCAGTGTCTCCATTAGAGCTTGGAGTTGTTGCTGGGGGTAGGTTAAGTCAGGAATCAAGATGTTGATCAATCTGCAAATGAGATATTTACTAGTGGCTTACCTTGAAACGGGTCCCAATGGATGAAAATTTGGACTGCTTTGATGCGTCCTCTGGAAGTGGTGGAAACAAATTGGCTACAAAAGAGCACTTAGATGCATCTAACAAAGCTTGATGTTCTGCCACTACATAATCCTTGTTCTTGTCAAGAAATTGTTCTGCTGAATATGTAACCTGGAGACAAAAAAGCGTGCTTAGTAACTAGCTACTGTATTTACTTCAGCTTAGTGTCAAAATTTGTTTTTGTCTCACATCTCCTGCATAGTGGTTGACAGTGAAGGCTGTTTGAGCAAGCTTAGGTTTACTGAAACGCTTGTGTCCTTTATATGTTTGATACATCTTCTGTGCAAACGTCTCATGAGTCGACTTGGGAAACATGCTGCAAGAATGAGCCTTACGATTATTGCCGAAAGGAGCCAATTTTTACTTCTTACTGTGGATTGGTACTGTGAAACTGTCCTTCCACTAAAAAGTAGGATTACACTTACCATGCTTCATCAAGTAGGGCAATTATGCCTCCTGGTTTCTGCCAAAAAAGAACATGCCATTGATAATTTTCTGTGCTTGTACATGTTGTGGAGCCAATGTCATCCAGATTTATGATGCTAGTTGCTAGTTTATACCTTCTCAATAAGATCTAAGACATCCTGGTTATCAACAAATTCAACATAGCTCCAGTTTATTTCCTCCCTCGTGTACTCCTCTTGCTCCATCTTGAATACATGCTGCAGAGAAAAATTGTTCCATTTAAAAGTTGCTTGCAATGTGAACTGGTTACAGTGATTTTATTTCTACCTGATTGAAACGCTGTTGCAACTTCTCATTTGTGAGATTGATGCATAGCTGCTCAAAACTATTAAACGAATACTGGTGTGAGATCTTAAGTTCTATGTGTACCCATCATTCAGGTTTACAATTTCTGTCCGGTTTACCTGTTGATCTTGAAGCTTTCAAAACCATAAATGTCGAGGACTCCGATCAAACTTGTAGCATTCGGGTCTTGACCTATTGAACTGTTGATCTTATCCACAATCCTGTCATTATTGAGTAGTGCACAGGTCACGTTGTAGATTTCTTAAACTGAGAACTGTTTATCTAGACAAATTCCTGAAGGAAAATCATGCCAAAGGTGTGTTCGGTCTCTCCTATGATGTGTATGCGGTTTCTATCTTACCTCTGCGCCATCTGAATTCTTGTGGAGCACAGAGCAGCTTTTGCCTAATGATTGTTAAAATATTCATTTTTGTTTCAGGGGGTTGGATTTACATACCAGTCAAACAGCCTGGAGTATACTGTCTTGGCTAAAGCATCACGGTTTGAGGCTGCCGATTCAGGGTCAAGCGGCTTTGTAATGTTACCATCCGGAGTGACAATTACACGCTTGCAGAGTGAATCTTCCATCATCTTCTCATTGCACCTAAGTCAAGTAAATAATTGAAAATTAGTCAGCATTTCCATTGGGAATGTGCAGATTTTCGAGGTATAGTGGTCAGATACATGAGTAATTCTGCTGCTGTTTGAAGATGATATCTTGATTTATCATCTCTGAGTTTTGAAGAATCCGCTTCTTCTCCTTTGATAAAATTGACATTTCCAAGATGGAGGATTGCAGCTACGACTCGGAATATGGCATCCTAAAGTTGAAGTTTTCTGGTCAGTATTTTTGAAATTTTTATAGTCATATGTATCCTAAGAATAAGAGTCAGGAGACAAACCTGTGCCTCTTGTCCAATTCCCACAATGTCCATGGCATTTCTGGTCTCCATATACTCTCTTGCATCATCTACATTGGAAACCTCATAGCAGTTCGTCTGGTTTAGATAGTGGAACGTCCTTGGATCCCCTACCTTGAATTTCTTAGCTTCCTGAAAATAAACATACTGTTACAATCCTCGTATCGTAATTTCCAGCTCTATTGCTTTTAGGATTGTTACTGAAGACTTACCTCAGGCGGTGCTGCACAGAGCATGTAGAAGCAGTGATAGTTCCTCTCAGGATCTGAGACTTGGCAAACACGAGACCGTTCAAGAAGATAAGTGCGGATTGCAGCTCCAGATATTTTCCCACGCTTGTCAAATTGTATCTCAACGAATTTTCCAAACCGACTGTTGAAGAACCCAAGGTGTCAACAAAAGTTGCCAGCAGGATAAGGAAAAATATGTCCAAAGTAAGTGTTTTTATAGACACCACCTTGAATTGTTATTTTTCACAGTTTTGGCGTTTCCAAAAGCTTCCAACACTGGATTAGACTGGAAACAGAAAATTTCAGAATGGTGGACGCATTTGTTCGACGCAGATAATATCTGAGCAAGTAGCTCACCTCTAAGACTTGCTGTTCAACGCTTCTCCCTTCGGTATCTGATCTGCCTCCCATGAATGCAAGATACCGCATGAGCATCTTTGTTGTCTCTGTTTTTCCAGCTCCGCTCTCTCCACTAACCAAAATGGACTGGCTTCTTGCCTCATTTATCATCGCCCTGATATAAAGCTTTTGGTAAGCTAATTTTTTTACAGTTAATGCTTAAAAGTCCTCAGAAATTAACAATGTCTACCTGTAACTGGTGTCTGCAACAGCAAACAGATGCGGGCTTAGCTCTCCAAATGCAGCTCCTTTATATTGCTCCATCATATGGACGCTATACAAATGCGGAAGTCTTTGGAATGGATTCACCGCAATCAAGATGTTTCCGGTGTAAGTCTGCTCTATCCAAGAGTTTGCAATTAGATAATCTCAACTTCGAGTTTCAAAAGTTTGATCAATGAAATGTTTTAGATATCTGTCTTAAATTACTGACATAGATCTCGTTTAAAGCAAAACGGCAATCAAGATTGTGGAGGACCCCTGGCTCATGGAGGTAAGCCAGTTTAGTCATGTCGTCAACTCCTGCAGGTGGCGCCTCTGTATCCTTGGGATATATACTAGAAATACTAGCAACAACCTGTAAAAACCAAATCTATACTTTAAATTCTTCTAGAAAATCTGTGGATCCTACTGCAAAGGTTCATAGTACAAAAATGATCGTTTCCATTTTCCGTGGTTTTATATCAAATAAACGTAGTTTCTCACTGTTTTCCCATTTGCAGTGACTATTGTGGCATCGGTGCCTTTGATTTTAATCACTTCTCCATTAATCCATGCGAGTTCTGGATCCTCGACCCAGACATGTGACCCGAGTGTGATATTTACAGGAGTCCCCTAACATTATTCATCACAGCAAACCTTTCAGTAGTCACATTCAGAAGAAAAGATAGGATATACAACAGAAGCTTAATGGGAAGGCTTACCATAACTCGAGATCTTCTGCTGAGAATCTGCAGCAGATGAAGAACAGGGAGAGATCAAAAGAAAAGATAATATAGAAAGAGAAGATTAAACTCTTTGAGAGAAGAAAAGGCAGGAGATTCTTAGCTAAGAAAATGACCTTTCCCTCACCTCTCGTCTCTCCACCAAGTCTGTTAACTGTTTTTGCAGGTTTTAGAGCTTAAGGTGCAGCAATGGCGGCAAATCAACTTGTTTCAGATATTCTCTCTGGGGTCATTTGTTTTGAAAAGCATGGTTGAGTATTCGATACATAACTGTTTGCGGTGTAATTAAGGTCGCTCTTCCATAAGTTTTTTCCTTTTGAAAGCTTTATGCTACTTCCTTTTGAGTATGAATGGGGTCCTCGTAGGTTAAACAAAATGTGAAATTGCTGCTTTTAGAACATTAAAGTTGTCTGCTTTACATTTTGATATTGCTACTGCACCAACTTTTCTCTTGATCGGCCATGGCCAGGTACTGTTTAGCTGTGAAAGTGAACCTCTCTTTCCTTCTTTTTCGTTAAAAGACAATAATACCCTTTACGTTTTGGTTCCATCTCTTGCAGAGCCAAAGGCATTGTGCTTAAACTTGAAGTCATCACCTTAAAAAGTGTAAACTTGTCAAGTCTGATTGAAACTTTTATGTTATTATTTTATGATATTTTTGGGTGTGCGAAGGTAATGGCCGGTGGAGAATCTCCAGTGGCGGTTGCGGCCGGTGTCCGAGGCTGGGCCATTTGAATTAGCTTTTCCAACTAGACTTGGCCATTCTTTTTTCCTTTCACTTTTCTTTATTTATTGGTCGAAAGTTTTTATTATATATTTATATATACAGTTTAGGTATTCCTTGAATATTCAGACCTGCATCATTCATTATCTGTCTAATTTTCCTAATTTCTCGATCCAAGAACATCATGATTACATGTGCAAGCCTGTGTTTTAGCCTTTTTCGTAGATTGAATAAAAATCTCTCATAATATCTTATACAGTATAACTAATAACTTATCAAAACACTGATACTCATGTGACGTAGTTCTATTATTTGAAAACGAGGAAAACAGTACAGTTTGATTTTACTATTATAACGAACCGAACAAGAAAACTAACAGAATTTGACTAATTTCAGTATCAAAAGAGGATATTAAAATAGCTAAAATGAATAGTACTCTCCTCTTTCACTTAAAAACATAAAAAAAAAACTATAATTAGCAATAACAAGAATTGTAGCTCTCACCTATTAATGCAATAGTATCAAACACATGAAGAACAGAACAATATTTTGTTAAAGGAAAAGGCCAAAACCTTGGGGGAGTTTAGAGAATCCAGTTTAACTCTTCTACGGAAATCTCCCCAATAAATGGCCGATCCCGAACTAGAATTTTTGGATGTCGATGCGTCACGGTATGGGAAAATCGTATGTTACAACCAAACGAAAATGGCCATTCTCGGAGATCATAAGGGATGGGAGAGTCAGAGCGGAAGCACGCTTAGAGCCGCACTTCCTTTCTTTATGACGCAACTCATTGTCGCCAATCTTTTCTACCACCTACTCGACTATTTTACTCGGCCTCTATATCTTCCTCCTTTCGTCGCTCAAATCCTTGTGAGTACTCAATCTTTAAAACAGATTTAACTGACCATTATCAATCTTGAATTTTTGTTTTTTCTATAATTGTATGTACCACAACTATTATTAAAGTATGTTCGTCTTCAGAGTCTTGATAGACTTTTTCCTGTGTTATTATTGTGTTTTCGTGGAGGAAGAAAAGTCTCCGTCAATTTTTCGATTATTTTTTCGAAAATAATAAAGTTTTGAAGGAAATATAACTTCAATCTACTTCATTCTCTTTTTTGGGAAAAATAATAAAAATAAAAAAATATGACAAAAGTCTAAGATTTGTTCTAACGAAGAAATTAAACAGATTTTTTGCTTTTACTTTGTTTTAAAAGACGATGATTTTAAAATATGACAGAAAAGTCTTAAGATTTGTTCACCTGCAACATACACATTATATTATGGGATCTTCGTACGTAATTTGTGATATGATCCTATGATAATTGTAATGATATTTTGTTTATAGTGCGGTTTACTTTTCAGCCCGACCGTATTCGGCGGAAACAAATGGGTCCTCGAAAATGTATTCCCTTATAGATTCACAATGGTTCTCGAGACATTCGCAAACATAGCTCTCGTTTACAACATTTTCCTCCTCGGTCTCGGCATGGACTTGAGGATGATAAAG
>OVAQ01001701.1:0-14452 GCA_900406345.1 Erysimum cheiri
CATGCAACTTATGATGTAGCTCATCAGCCAATGGAGGAACCAAAGTTTGAGGGAGAGAGATAAAAAAAATGGATCACAACACTTCACTGTAGTTGGTAAATAAGTGGTAAATTGTAGATATTCCCATGGTTTTTAATGTAATTTCAATATTCTTGTATATGAAAGGTGCAATAACATTGATCTTTCCACATCTATAATTTTCGTGCTCTCATTCTTTTCATTTTTTAATGTTGAAAGCTTGTTGTACTTTCTTTGACACCTTGTAGTCTTGTACTTTGTTTGTTGTATCTATCTTGGAGGTAATGTTGAAAACTTATTTTCTTATTCTCAGCTTTATTTAGCTCTTCTATGATTATATGATAAGCTCTCGATTCCATTTTTTTATTTGATCTGTCCTTTTTAATATTGCTAGAATTTCGCAATTATTACGATCACAATTTCTCATCTGGTTAAATAAATCATGATCAAACTTCCTCATCATATGTATGGCGTCAAATCACACAATTTAATTGGTAGAGAAAATAATCATTATGACCCGAGCTACCGGTAACCCGAACGCGTGACCCGATAATTGGTCTCGACCCGGTTATCTTAGCCCAAAAAATTGAACACAACCCGGTAACTCAAGCCCAAGAGCCCATGACTCGATTTCTAATAGCGGTGCTTCCGACTGTTATTAATAAAGAGAAGCCGAGATAAAAACGAATGAGTGCGTAATCTCAAAACGAGAGGTTTCGTTTTTCTCTGTGATTTTGCTCAAAGCTTGAGGAGGAAGAAGAAAGAGGCGACATGGGAGAACGGAAGGTGCTAAACAAGTATTATCCGCCGGACTTCGATCCATCGAAGCTTCCCCGGCTCCGGCGACCAAAGAACCAGCAGATCAAGGTTCGTATGATGCTTCCAATGAGTGTCCGATGCGGTACCTGCGGAAATTATATCTACAAGGGAACTAAGTTCAATTCCCGTAAAGAAGATGTCATTGGCGAGGTAACTGAATCAAATTGATTATTGGTTTGATTCCCTTTCTATGTATTTGCTTTCTTCGGATGCTTTTGCGTAATTTGTGTACCTCTTAGTGTATAATGTTGATGCGGATTCTTATAGGTGTCGTCTGATTTTGTTAGGGTTTCAGTGAAAAATTTTCGAGATTATTGTCGTCATCTCGTGAATTTAGACTTATCTTGTAAACGGTTTCAGATTTAGGGTTTTAGGGTTTCGAGAAATTGAGCTGTTGTTTGACTGGTGATAGAGAAGCTAAAGTTTCTACCCTAGATGTTACTGATTTCATTTTTGACCAAGGAGATGCCTTTATTATAATCCAGTTGAAACTGCTTGAACAGTTATTCTTGGTGTTGTTTTTGTGGCTTTTATTCTAACCAAATTGTTGCTGGTTTTCATTCAATATGCAGACGTATCTCGGGATTCAAATATTTAGATTCTACTTCAAGTGCACCAAGTGCTCTGCAGAGCTGACAATGAAGACGGATCCACAAAATTCTGATTATATTGTCGAATCTGGGGCATCTCGTAATTATGAACCCTGGCGTGCAGAAGACGAGGTAAGGACTTCATACATGTAGCTTTGAGGATTGTTTTTTTCATGCATGTTGTTGAAACACCATCTAGTTTGCTAATTTGCTATATTTTCTTTTCTACAGGAAGTTGATAAGGATAAACAGAAAAGAGACGCCGAGGAGATGGGGGATGCGATGAAGTCCTTGGAGAATAGAACTTTAGATTCTAAAAGAGAAATGGACATTATAGCTGCACTTGATGAAATGAAATCAATGAAGGTATGAGACAGATGCCTTTTGTATCTTCTCCTTCCTCGCTCTCTCTTGATCTCAATGTTCAACTCTGAGATTAATTCTATTACATGCTTAGGTTACATACTGTAAAAAGTGTTTTTGTACTGATTATTTTTATTTTGCTTTTTGCAGTCTAGACATGCTACTGTGAGCGTAGATGCAATGCTGGAGGCCTTACAAAGAACAGGTGCTGAGAAGGTATGTTCCTGTCGCTCTGTTTGCTTTCTAATAAACTTGCTGTTTTCAAGTTAATAAGAAACATAAATTCCAAATTTCGCCTTTCTTGATAAGCGAGCCATCTTGTTGCTCTTTGCACATCTTGTACTTCTTTCTTTCTGATGGAAAGTCGTCTGGACCATATGTTAACTTATATAGCTGACTGAGGCAATATTGCTTTTACCTTTTCTTTTGACAGGTAAAACGAATAGAAGAAGAAGATGATGCAGTTATAAAGTCTATATTTGGTGTAAGTATTCATATCATTCTTGTGTAAATGTTGGTTCCCCACATGACATTTAGGTTTACTAAACTTCTTTCATATTTCATGTTTCATCTGAAATGCAGAAACAGAAAGAAGTTATTAAGANCGAGCCATCTTGTTGCTCTTTGCACATCTTGTACTTCTTTCTTTCTGATGGAAAGTCGTCTGGACCATATGTTAACTTATATAGCTGACTGAGGCAATATTGCTTTTACCTTTTCTTTTGACAGGTAAAACGAATAGAAGAAGAAGATGAAGCAGTTATAAAGTCTATATTTGGTGTAAGTATTCATATCATTCTTGTGTAAATGTTGGTTCCCCACATGACATTTAGGTTTACNCGAGCCATCTTGTTGCTCTTTGCACATCTTGTACTTCTTTCTCTCTGATGGAAAGTCGTCTGGACCATATGTTAATATTGCTTTTACCTTTTCTTTTGACAGGTAAAACGAATAGAAGAAGAAGATGATGCAGTTATAAAGTCTATATTTGGTGTAAGTATTCATATCATTCTTGTGTAAATGTTGGTTCCCCACATGACATTTAGGTTTAATAAACTTCTTTCATATTTCATGTTTCATCTGAAATGCAGAAACAGAAAGAAGTTATTAAGAGAATTGCAGATGACGACTTTGATGATGATGATGATGATGATGAAAGCGATGATTCTCCCAACCATCAGAAAGAGAAGAAAGGATCACCTTCAAAGGTTACCTTNAGAATTGCAGATGACGACTTTGATGATGATGATGATGATGATAGCGATGATTCTCCCAACCATCAGAAAGAGAAGAAAGGATCACCTTCAAAGGTTACCTTCATCAAAACATATTTCTTTCTGATTCCTCACCCTATCACCATGTGTTGATTTTTTGGAATCACGACTAATTTGTTAATTCTTTTGATTTTGATACAGAAGAGAAAGGCATCAGAAGAAAGTCCAAGCAACCCCACAGATATTTTGACTAGTTCTTCTGCAGGTGGGTTTTCAACCTTTCTTTTCAAGTTTATTGACGTTGATTTCCTTTTTCTCCGTTGAATAACCTTTAACGGGTTTCTCCATTTTTGATCAGAAAATCCTAAAGAGCCGAAGAAAAAAGCTACCAGCAAACAACCGTTCAAATCCGTTCACATAACAGTCATCAAGAAGCAATCTCAACCAACATCTTCGACGACTCCAACCCTTGCGAAACCAGAGGAGAAGAAGAGTGATGGTGTGGCTAACACCAGTTTATCGTCTTTATTCCAGAATTATGGTAGTGATGAAGACGAGGATTAATTTTTTTTGTTCTCAAAAGGTTTCCAACTTTCACAGATCTTATATCACTGTTTTAGAATACGAGCCATCCTTGTACTGTTCATATATGTTAGATCTTTCTGAAAATTTGAGTTGGTATTACAAAGTTATTTCCAGAAATTTGTTCATGAAATTGTTTTTGCAGATAAGAGCCTGAGAATCAGCAATTGATTTGGATTTGATAGTTAGCTTCTAATGAAGCCGACCAACTTACAAAATTCTCCAGTAAATACAGCAAAATGCATCCCAATAAAAAACAGGAATGGTGAGCACACCATTTCTTGAATCACACTCCACTCAATGTGTATCTCTCACTTCTGCCCTTTCTTCCTCCATAGCTCACCAAACATCTTCATCCCAGAACTCTTCCTCTTCCCACTTCCCAATCCATCATCAGAATCATCAGCCAATCCCGGTGGTTCCATGAACCCAACCACCGCTGTTGGGTCAAACAACCCACCTGCAAAACACTTCTCTGCCGACCCAGATCGATCCCGACCGTTCATCTCAAACTCTCCCGAAAGAACCGCAGCTGCAGCATCAGCCGCCTTCCTCCACTGCTCGGTTTGCACCCTAAGCTTCTTCATCTCAGCCTCTAAAGCGTTGTTTGCTTCTTCCATGGACTCAAGCTTCTCCTTCAGNTTGTTTGCTTCTTCCATGGACTCAAGCTTCTCCTTCAGGTGAGCTGTCTTTGCTCTGCTTTCTTCTAACTCTTCCCCAATCTGACTCACCTTTGAAGCCATCTTATCTTCATTAGCTTTCGCATTAGACATCTCTGAAGCCGAATCGCTCAACTGATTCTTCAAGCTTTCGTTTTCTTTGCCTAGTGATTCATGCTCTTTCTCCATATCATAGAGTCTAGCTTTCAGCATCTTGATCTCATCTTCCTTTGCAACCAATTTCCCAGCTTCTTCATTTCCGATTCTCGGTTCTTCTTCTTCTACTGCAATCTTCTCAATAGGAACCTCAAACACATCAGTCTCTTTCTGCACATCACCGGGAATTTCGTCTCTATCCATCGTCTCAGCCTCAGATGCAGATCCCTCCACTCGAGGCAATGGCTTTGGTTTCTTAGACTTCTTATGAAGCTCATCTTGAGCTTGTTTCTTGACAGCTTCAGCATTAGCCAGCTGCTCTTTGAGCAATCTCAGTTCCTCTTGCGCTTGTCCTAACTGTGACTCTAGGTCCGATATTCGACCCCCAAGTTTCTTCTGGCCAAGCGGATCACTGTGAGGTCCACCGCTTCTAGGAGATTTACGGTCAAGACCGAGCTTAAAACTCCGGTCCGTAGTGATTAGACGGTTGGGATGATTGGAGTCAGAAGTAGATGACGATGTCCTCAGCCTTGGAGCTTGCCTCTGAGACAACTCTGAAACTCTAAAGATCGACAACGCCAAAAATATTTCTTAGTGACATCATTACTCGTACGAGAAACCAGATCAAATTCCGAGGGAATTATAGTTTAAATCTTTACCTTGGTCTTGGCATTTTAATTTTCTGCGGAGGATATATGTAAACCCAACGGAAGCCAAAGTTGCTGGAAGCTCGAAGTTTATGGAGTACTTATGAAAATCTGAAGCATAAATAAAATCAGATGTCATTTATTACAGCAACTACCAAAAACCATGACTTATGTCGGAGAATTCCAATCACGCGCCGCCAAAAGCGCGTGTATGATTACAACTTATTACAAGAGACAGTAATCTTCACACTTTCACCAAAATGAGGAAAAAAAACCAGAAAGAAGAGAACAAAAACCAGAGACAGGCAATATTCAAAGCTACAAGAAATTAGAAAACATTCTGTTTATGTTCCTTTTTACTTTCTAAGCAACGATCCAACGAAAAAGGATTAGAACTTACCTTATTACAGAAAATGAGCTCTTTGCATTTGAAATCCAGGAAGTGACTAAGAGAGAGTCTAATAGAAATGGTCAAAGTGAGTAAATATGAAAAAGAGAGATGTGCGTTGGCTGATAGTGAGCTAATAGGAACAAGAACATAAAACCAGAAGAATTACCCAAAATGAGCAGAAAAGAGAGAGAGAGAGAGAGAGAGAAAGAGGGAGTTGTAGTGTAACGCATGTACCTTTTCGAAACAGACACAGCTTTATTTGAAGACACTCTCACAATCCAAGAAGCCTAGAGAGAGAGACAGAGAGAGAGGGCAATGAATTTTTTGAAGATTTGAAATAAAGCTGATGAAATTGGGCCTAGTCAGATTTTAAAATCGAGGGACCATTGGGTAGAAGAAGGGCAAAAGTATAATTTTAAGTCTTGATATAACGTTCACATAACCATGATGTACAAACCATNACCATCTTTTTAAAATGCTGTGAAAATGTAAATTTAATGCAAGAGTGAATGTGAATCTCCCTATTAATGTTATTTCTCAAATTTATATGCATCATATACATTTTGTAGTTTTTATGAGTATTCCCTATTTATATCTAGAAGATAAAATCATTGAAGTACTGTTAAAAAGATCTGTAAGTTGCAATGATAGGAATGTCATAATGTATATACAGTCCAGGAATTAGCACTAAGACCATCAATGTATATATATNTATATATATCTAGACAAATGCATATAAATGTGGATTTATGTGACAAAATTAATTTCTATAGTTTATCATAAATACGCACACATGTATTTACCCTACATATCAATATTTCTGACACTCTTGTTTCTTTTTGTCGGTTTTCTACCAGTTTCAATTTACAAGCACTTTTTTTATTACCCCTTCTCTAATTTCGACGTTTCTTTTTGTGATCTCCAACACGTCGAGAAACCAATTTGATGTTTCTTAAGGAAAAAAAGGTTCAAAAACGAGATTACAAATAATATAATTTTGTTTGATCAAAAAAAAAATATATAATTTTATAGCGAGCATTGTATTGCCGTTATATACTATAATAGTATGTATTGATGGCATGGGTGTCCATATCAGTAAACAATTATTGTTAATTTATAGCTAGATATTTTATTTGATATTGTCACCAACTAATCTGGATTTCATATTTTGGTCAATGTCATTAGTTATTAGACTTGTTGTAGCTGGCTCTATCATTTGTTCAAAATTTCAAATAATGCTTTACGAAATCATATATTCACCTTAAAATCCAGTTTCACGTGCTTAATAAGAGAAGAAAAATAGTACTCCAGTATAATAGTAGTTTTTGTATGTACTCTATATTAATTAAAGTTTAACAAAATATAGGTTTTGATAAATACTGGTGGGGGGAATCTGTGAAAAAAAAAAGTCGATATTCACAAAAGTGCAAAACAAAGAGAAAATAAAACATATAATTAGTTGAAGTTGATCATTTCCCGTTTCGAACGTAAACCCAATAATAGGTTTCGAACTAACATGGGTTGATCAAAAGTTAGAAATGCGACTATGATAATAGATAATAATACTCACAAGTCACAACTACATTTAGAGAAAACATTAATACATTTACTCAATGNGAAAAAAAAAGTCGATATTCACAAAAGTGCAAAACAAAGAGAAAATAAAACATATAATTTAGTTGAAGTTGATCATTTCCCGTTTCGAACGTAAACCCAATAATAGGTTTCGAACTAACATGGGTTGATCAAAAGTTAGAAATGCGACTATGATAATAGATAATAATACTCACAAGTCACAACTACATTTAGAGAAAACATTACATTTACTCAATGTGGGAAATTAAATTTAAATGAACGGTCCAGTCCAGAGCATGAGAAGAAGGTGAAGTGTACTTAATATCCAANCATTTACTCAATGTGGGAAATTAAATTTAAATGAACGGTCCAGAGCATGAGAAGAAGGTGAAGTGTACTTAATATCCAAGAACCAAAGACAAAGGCATGTGAGTGGAGAGGAACCCTAAGCATCCCTGAAAGGCTAAAACCCTTAAAACCCAAAAGATGACCACCACACTTCAATTTATGTTCTCTTCTCATTTAATATCAAAGAGACCAAAGCATGTGAATCTTCATTTTTGTCGTCCTTTCTTGACATTTCCTTCAACTACTAACTAACTCTTCTTTTACTCCCTTGGCATCCTCCCCCCCTATCATCCGTTCATAAAAAACTCTTTCCCATGCTATAACTCTAATTGATAATCCATGGAATTGCTATAATGGCAAAATCAATTATGCAAGGTTTTACCAATAATACAAATCTCACGGAATCGCGATTTATATCCCCTTTTTTTTTTTTGGAATTCTACAAAGAGTAGTGAGTAGTGATTCCCCTTTTTTGCATTTTTCCTTTTTGGCTAAAATGGTATAATCACTCTACAATTCCGCAAGCACTTTTAATTGAAGTTTTATGAAATTGCGAAATAATTGCATTGTTAAGTTGTTTTAACTTGATAAAAATTTATTTTCCCGGGCTTTGTAGGTTTGTACAAGACCGGTCCGATTGACATGCCTAATTAGTAATTTATATTCTTCATTCATTTTCGTGCAATGTCAGATTGTCAGAATATAAAACCAAACCAACATTTTTCTTTTCCTATTGGCACATGTATGAAGTGATCAACAAACACCCTGAAAGCTAACTAACTAACAATCTAGAATCATTCACTCACACTAACATATATAACAACTTTTAAGCTTTCCTTTTTACCTTTGTGGACACTATTGCCATGTAACTTCCCTGGAAATCTCACTGGCACTATCATCAGTCATATCAGATCTTGTATTGCTGATTCCTGCTCCTTGAAGGTAATGGTTGCTATCTTGTTCTATGCCATTGTAATGACTGTTGTTACAATTGCCTGGAACCATGCTGTGTGATGCAACGTTAACGTTTTGATTCGAGGAAGATTCACCAACCATTTGCTGACGTTCAGCAAGAACAGCGATTGCACAAGCTAGCCCACCTGATGGAGACGATGATGATGGAGTCGATGGTTCTTCATTATGATCTTTTTCTGAAATATCATCGGGCGATATGTTTCTCTGAATTCCAGGTTCCTGATCAGAAAGAAAAGAGTNTGATGATGATGGAGTCGATGGTTCTTCATTATGATCTTTTTCTGAAATATCATCGGGCGATGTGTTTCTCTGAATTCCAGGTTCCTGATCAGAAAGAAAAGAGTTAGGCTTACCTTAGTCAGAAAAATGCTATATAAAGTTTATTAATCGAACAAATTACCTGCATCGAGAGCCATATTGCTTCCATGACCATTATATCCTCAAGATCAAAGTCAAACTGACCATCCCTGAAGAGTTTTCCAGATAACCACATAATTAATCACCTGATATAGACCACTCAAATTCAATGTTTTAATAACACGTTTTACCTGTGTGCATATAGCTTTAGGCAGAAAAAAGGATGATGTGAAAATGTAAAACCAAAACCGATTAATAAAGAGACAACTTAGAAAGAGGTACAAAAGTCCTCACGCTCATTCTTAATTGTAACTGTTCTCAAAGCATCAAAGTTCCTCAAGAGAAAGATCTAATCTAATGAAAGTTAACAGCTAAATCGAGAAAAATGGTTGCAGGGATGAATATTCATACAATATCATGGCATGGATCGACATAAAAAAGTCACTTAGGTCCATTTATAGAATCGGTGTGCAATAAGAAAGACATACCTGGTAACATGAGGGTGTGATGTAAGACTTGAGTCTTGAGATGAAACAATTTCCTCATCATCCTCTGCGTAAGAACTATCTGATTGAGATTGCGAACCAAGAAAAACTAAAACGGAAAGATTAACACATGTTGAAACTGAGAGAACTAACCTGCCGCAGAACCATATTCTGTATCAACAGTCGTTGCACTTGTGCTAGAAGAAAATGATTCCAGACGTTTCTGCATTCTTTCTTCTTCTTCTTCAACTTCCTTCTGCCTCGTCCTTATTTTGGCTTCTATAACTCGCTGCTCTTCCTTCAGAACACAGCGAGAACAAATATAGGCAGAATCAGAGAGTAATTTCATCATATACTGATTGAGCAAAATTTACTGCTTTCAAGATTTAAGTCTGGCTTACAATTTGTTCAATGCTCTTCTCCTCTTTCGTCTTCCCACCACGATACTCGACAGCATAATTGGATGTTTTGCAAAACGGACATCTTACATTTGTTAAGGAGGACGCAGAAGAAAATATTTTTCATAATGTGAAGACGAAAAGCATGATGCCTAATATGGCAAATCAAAAGGATACTGAGTAGGTTGAGCTGAATTAGGACTCTTCATCCGCAGAAAGCATTCTGTATAAAACCAAACACAAAGTTGATGAGTACTAGGATAAGATAGATTCGCTAGTTAGAGATAGCTGATGACTATATTTATTCACCTGTACAAATGCTTTTCATACAACATCTTGATCTATTAAGGCTCGGATAGTACTAAAAAACACAACAAGGAGAAGAAAAAATTTGCATAAGAGCTAGTCAATTTGATATTTCATAAATGAGACACTAAGGAAGAGAGGAGAGTAAGCCATTAAACCGAAATACAAACCAGAAAACAAATAGGACATTCTTCGAGATCATGATGGGTGGAGCTTTCTTCATGACCAGGATAACAAGGAGCAAGCTTAGACTCTAAGATGAGTTTCTTAAGCTTTTTAATGTCGACATCTTTGTTCATGTATAAACCTTGCTGTGGCTTTGTGTATCTTTCGTCCACGATCTGTCTCTTCTTTCCAAGCTTATTACCCATCACAATTGTCTCTTGAATGCTCTATACCTTAAATTAAGATCACAGAGAGAACATACATTCACAACAAGAAATCAATTAACTAACTTTCTACAATTCACAAAAACGCAATTGAGAGATTCAAAAACGTTTCCTTTCCCTAAAAAAACCAAAGATCAAAAACCTAATTACCAACCGTACGTTGATAAGAACCGAGACAAGAAATCAGTTGAATTGAGGGGTTACAGAACAAAATCTGAAACCCTTGAATGTAATGAGTAAGAAAACTGAGAAGAAACCTTAAAAGCTTGGAGAGTGGAGAATCTGGAGACAGAGAGAGAGGGACTTGGATAACGATAAGAGAAGACAAAAAGATGACAAGTTATCCTCTGTGTATGTGAGAGAGAGATGCAGTAATGTTGTTGTGTCACTATGTATGAATTCGCAGAGATAAAAAACAAGAGTATCGTATCTGTAAGAAGATGAAGAGGAATGAAGGAAACGGTGGAGTATAGTCGGATACGAAACCAATGTGAATGCTGCGTCATCTCNCAAACCAATGTGAATGCTGCGTCATCATCTCTTTCTTTTCTTTTCAGTTTTCACTCTTCCTCCTCTCCTCCACGCGCCCCCCTCGCGCGTGTCCTTTCTCGACTCTACGTTTTCTTTTTCTTTTTTTACATAAAAAAAATATAATTTATTTTGTTTATATATTAATATTGTTGTAATATCTGNGAAACCAATGTGAATGCTGCGTCATCTCTTTCTTTTCGTTTCACTCTTCCTCCTTCATTATCCTCCTCTCATCCACGCGCCCCTCTCGCGCGTATCCTTTCTCGACTCTACGTTTTCTTTTTCTTTTTTTACATAATTTATTTTGTTTATATATTAATATTGTTGTAATATCTGATGGATGATTACGTAAACTTTGTTTTACAGCAATAAAGTTTGGACGTCAATTAAAAAGTTTATTTATTTGGCCGGCAAAAAAAGCTTAGGGATATGATTAAGCCAAAGTAACTTTCATGGTCGACAACAAAATTTGTATGCAGAAAAAATATAAAAACCTCCAGACAATAAAAACTAATACTCACGGATCATATTTAATAATATAAACATAAATTATTTAAAATTAGTTAAGAAAATACTAAGTACAGAAACAAAACAGTATAAATGTGCATTTTAAAAAATTCGTGTAAAATTGTTGCTTCGAATTATTTAAATAATAACAATAAAATTTTAGAAAGTGCATATACATTAATGCATTAAGCAAAAAAAAAAAAGAAAAAGAAAAAAAGTTAAAATCCTAAGAGTAAGGAAGTAAAAAAAAAGGGAAAGAAAAAGAAGCATCACTCGTGCTTTACAGAGGCTTGAGATAATAATAAGATTAAACCCAATGGGCCTTAACAAACACGGCAGAAATAAACTAAACGGTGAAGGGTAAAAAAAACAAGGAATATACTCGAGCCGTCGAGCGAGTCAATTGTCTGACCACAGATTATATAATTCGCCGACCGGAGGCNTTGTCTGACCACAGATTATATAATTCGCCGACCGGAGGCATCTCCCTGAAAAAGCTGTCGAACTCCGTCGTCTCTACACCTCCTTCTGCATCTTTCCCTACGCCGCAAAACCGCCGTGATGAATCTTTTTCACCGTACCCTTGGCCGGAGAATTCAAAAGGGCCGTCGGCGACGACGGCGTTTTTACCGGTGAGTTCTTGAACAACCGTTTTGAAGCTCCGAGCATCTGTCTGAACGTACTGTGTGTTAATGAAGACAACCTTCATCGGCTCAGATCTCACTGCAGACATACTTTTGGTTATATGAAGTTTTTGTAGACAAAAAAATTTAGAAATCTGATTTTTCTTTTGGTTTGCTCTGTAGAGTAGTTTGCCTTTCGAATCTCCGGATGTTTCTTGTATTTATATGTGTAGATAAAATATATATGGGGGCATATATACAAACAAGCAAACAAAAAATTCTATAATATACTGTAGTATATATATATATGTGGGGAGACTGAACTTTGTTATTTTATACTAGATTTTTTAAATATTTTTAGAAACATTTATTATCATGGGGACTCCTTTAGTCCTTATGAACTGTGGATAAGAGCAATTTTTTTATTGCTATAGCATATACATAATATATATTCTATAGATAGTTGCGGTCTTGGAAAAGAATAATTATTGTATAGGTCGAGTGATATTTTGATTCTAGAAAATGCTTACGTATGGAGTTACGATCATAGGTTTTCATGAATAAAGATTTTTTATATAATTACTGATATCAGGGAGTGGCGCAAATTTTCTACTTACTAAGAATTTAGACTTAACTAATTAACGTTACATAATAAAATCTTTATTTATAGTTTTGTAACAGCCGGGTCAACAGAAACAGGAGATTGTTACTTACTTTTAAGAACTTCTATACACATTTGGGTTTTATTTTGCTAACTTTCACCAATATGTTTTCATTGATAATTGATAGACAAATCTGATGTGTTTTTTTTTTTTTTTTTTTGCATACAAGTTCGATAAATGTTTAGCACTTTCTAATAGCTAGAGACTCGATAAAAAATAAATATTTATGGTTTTTGACTATAAGAAAACTTTTTATGGTCTTTTCAATTATTGTATTGGTCTTTGACGTGATTCTTGTACGGGTGAGACAGGTTTGACCGTTAACATTCAAGCAGCCTTGACGGACCAAATCATAAATGGACTTTGTTATTATTATCTGACCATTATTAATATCGAAAGAATCATATTATATGGGTCAAAGCACGCCTTTTTTGATGGAATATGGAAACACATCACATCACGTGGAAAAAAAAAAAATTGGAGTCTATTTACAGAGTACAAGAAAATGAGTTATCAAATATCTGTAAATAAGAACATAAAATTGTTAAAAATATATATCTTTGAATATTATTGATAGTTGATAACTTGATATGGTGAGCCTAGATTCAATGTAATATACAAAATAACATCATTTGAATGTAAGATATAATTTTGTAAAATGTTGACATAACCATAAACAAAAAAAAAAGTAAAAAACTTTTTTATGAAAATTTGTTTTAGATATTAATTAATCTTGTTATTAACATGTATGATTTATTAGGCGTTATGTAGACTGTGATCAGATTTGAGTAGACAATTTTATGGCGCACCCAAAAATAAATTTTACCGGGGTCAACAATTTTTCAAAAACAATATCATATAATTTAATTTATAATAATATTACATAACCATTAAAAAACATTTTTATAACCAATTAAAAAGATATGTAAACACTGTGATTAAAAAAAAAAACTAATATTTTTAAGACAAAAACACATGTATTTAAGTTGAAATGGTTAAGCAAAATATACTAAAAGTGTCATTTTGGAGGGATTGAATTCGATTTTGGGGTGTCAACGTCTTGGGATCTCACCAACTGTGCTGTTAAAATTTTAGGAATTTATATACATTAAAATTTATTTGTATATTTAACCGGGTCAAGTGACCCCCTTCTTTCTAAGTGGGTCCGCCCAGTATGCAATATAGTAACTTTTTTATTTTGTTGTTGTAATTCGTTGCATGATTTTTAGAATATTTGATACAACTAATCTCACAAGATACAGACCCCAAAGACAAATAAGATATATGAATTTTTATATAGTAGTAAGAAGATTTTAGAAAGAAATTATTTTTTAAAATCCAGAATTGGTAAACAAGAATCATCTTTTTTTTTTGTAGATTTCTTAGCATAGTTCCGTAAGATGTATTTCTTTATAATTATGTAGACGTTGACACTTATAATCATACTGTCGTTAAAACCATTTAATAAAACTAAGCGTTTCTTTGTTATTTCAAGTACTCAAAAAGGAGAGAAAGACATAGAAGAATGCAGTACCAAACGAAGAAGATGGCGTGCATTCATTTTGTGTTTAAGGCTTTTTGGTTGTCTCTCTTGTTCATCGTCGTCACAACAAGTCGCCCGACCGCTCGACCAAAAGTATTCGACGTTCAAAGATATGGTGCCAAAGGTGACGGTAAAACGGATAATACCAATGTAAATGACATTTTTCTGCTTTTTAAATAATCTGAAAATTTTGAGTCTAGACTATCCTTTAATACAATATCCTCTCGTGTTCTCTTTTCTCAGTTTATTCACTATTTTCCTTAGAATTTAGATTGATTCAATAAAATTCTATCCTATTTAGTATGACGAAATTA
>OVAQ01001702.1:0-15135 GCA_900406345.1 Erysimum cheiri
CCCAACTACCCAAACTTCATGGTGTTCTGGCTCTGAGTTTCGAATCTTTAGACGATGAAGAAAAGAAAGTATTCCTGGACATTGCGTGTCTCTTTCTCAGAATGGAAGTAACGAAAGAAGAAGTTGTCGACATACTGAAAGGATGTGGGTTAAACGCTGAGGCTGCTCTCAAAGTCCTTATACAGAAATCTCTCCTTAAGATCATGGAAGACGATACTTTGTCGATGCATGATCAGATAAGAGACATGGGTAGGGAGATGGTCCTTAAAGAAAGCAGAGATGATCTTGGCATGCGGAGTAGACTCTGGGATCGTGATGAAATAATGAACATATTAAACTATATGAAGGTATCTAGAGACTACATGAGTTACATGTATATAATTTATATGTATATATATCTCATGACTGTTTTTTTCTGTAATGGGATAATAGGGAACAACATCCATCCGAGGAATCGTGTTTGACTTCAAAAAAAAGAAGTTTGTGAGGGACCCTACTGCATATGAAATTGCATCGACGAATCTACGCAACAATCCGGGTATCAACTCTGTGTGTAACTATCTGAGGAATAGATTTATAAGATTTGGAGCAGAAGAAAAGCCAAAAAGTTCCGAAATCACCATCCGGGTAGAGCCTTTCGAACCAATGAAGAACTTGAGACTTCTTCAGATTAATAATGTGAACCTGGAAGGAAATCTTAAACTCCTCCCATCTGAACTCAAGTGGCTACAGTGGAAAGGTTGCCCCTTACAAAATCTCCCTCCGGATTTTCTTGCAAGGCAACTTGGTGTTCTTGATCTTTCAGAGAGTAGTGTAAGACGAATCAAGACTTTGCGCAGCAAATCCGTAAGCGTTCTCTTATTTCATATAGCATGGGGAATTATATAGTTTCAAGTTAAAGTCTCACTGCTAAAACATTTCTCTGTTTCTTTCAGGCGGATAAGAATTTGAAGGTTGTAAATTTGCGTGGTTGCCACAGGTTAGAAGAAATTCCTGATTTATCAAACCATCAAGCCCTAGAGAAGCTTGCTTTCGAGGGATGCAAGCTTCTTGTGAAGGTTCCTACATCGGTTGGTAATCTGGGCGCATTGCTTCACCTGGACTTCCGAAACTGTTCAGACCTTGCTGAATTTCGTGTGGACGTTTTTGGACTGAAGCTTCTTGAAAATCTCTTCCTCTCTGGCTGTTCAAAACTGAGTGTGTTACCAGAGAACATTGGTGCTATGAAAAAGTTGAAAACGCTTCTTCTTGATGGGACTGCGATAAAGAAGTTACCAGATTCTATTAATCGCCTCCAAAAGCTTGAAAAGCTTAATCTAAAAGGTTGCACATCTTTTCAAGAGCTACCTTTGTTCGTAGGAACGTTGACATCACTGGAGAAGCTATATCTTGATGATACTGCATTGCAAAATCTTCCTGATTCTATTGGAGATCTTGAAAATCTCCAGAAGCTGCATCTGAAGCGCTGCGCGAGCCTTTCTAAGATTCCTAACACTATCAATAAGCTCATATCATTGAAGGAATTATTCATCAACGGAAGCGCGGTGGAGGAGCTGCCTCTAAACCACGGCTCACTGCCATGTTTGAATGATCTCAGAGCAGGAGATTGCAAATCTCTGAAACAGATTCCGAGTTCAATAGGTGGATTGAATTCTCTTCTCCAACTTCAGTTAGATAGCACCCCACTTGAAACTCTGCCAGAGGAGATTGGTCACTTCCACTTTATTCGCAAACTTGAGTTGAGGAACTGCTTATTTCTGAAGGTTCTGCCTGACTCAATCGGAGAAATGGACACACTCGAAAGTTTACACATTGAAGGCTCTAACATTGAGAAGCTGCCAAAAGATTTTGGCAAGCTGGAAAATCTAGTCTTACTCCGAATGAGCAACTGTAAAATGATCAAGAGGCTTCCTAACTCATTTGGGGACTTGAAATCTCTTCACCATCTGTACATGGAGGAAACTTTGGTGGTAGAGTTGCCAGAAAGTTTCGGAAACCTCTCAAAACTAATGGTATTGAAAATGCTGAAGAAGCCTCTTTTAAGGAGTTTTGAAAGTGAAGAACCTCTATATGTAGAAGTACCAAACTCTTTCTCAAACCTCTTGAAGCTTGAGGAACTGGATGCTCGTAGTTGGGGAATATCGGGTAAAATACCAGATGATCTTGAGAAGCTTTCGTCTTTAAAGATATTAAAACTGGGGAATAATTATTTTCAGAGTCTTCCGGCTAGCCTCAAGGGGTTATCAAGTCTCAAAGAACTTTCATTAAATGACTGCGGAGAGCTCAAATGTCTTCCACCTCTTCCATGTAAACTGGAGCAGCTAAACCTGGCCAACTGCTTTTCACTGGAGAGTATATCCGACCTCTCAGGGCTAACAGTTTTGCACGACATCAATCTCACAAACTGTGCGGAAGTGAATGATGTCCCAGGCCTAGAGAATTTGAAAGCTCTGAAACGATTATACATGAGCGGCTGTAACTCTGAGTGCTCCCGTAAAGCTCAAGAAAGACTTTCCAAGGTGATTTCTGAACCTTCACAAAATCTCAGGGTCTGTTAAAAAACATGCTTGCTTACATCTCATTTGAATTGTACGTGCAGGCTTCTTTGAAAATGATACGGAATCTGAGCTTGCCTGGAAACAGAGTCCCGGACTGGTTCTCACAAGGCCCTCTCACATTCTCAGCTCAGCCGAACAGAGAGCTTAGAGGCGTAATCCTTGCTGTTGTTGTGGCTCTTGACCATGAAAATGGACATGACTACCAGCAGCTTGCTGTGACTGAGATTCAGGCCCAAATTCTCAAACTTGACCTAGCCTTATACACCCACACATTGCACCTTTCTGGAGTGCCTAGAAAAAGTAATGATCACCTCCACATCTGCCGATACTCAGCTTTTCACCCAATGGTTACGACTTTGAAAGACGGGTACACCATACAGGTGATCAAACGAAACCCACCAAAAAAACAAGGCGTTGAGCTAAAGATGCATGGGATTCATCTGGTTTATGAAGGGGATGATGATTTAGAAGGCAAAGAAAATGGATTACCCGAGACACAGCTTACCGTTTCTCAGAAGCTTGCCAACTTTTTCAGCACTTTCAAAGAAGGTGAAACCAGCTCAGAAGTTGATTCTACTGTTACATGATCTGCTACCACAAAGAAGCTAAGAAACTGCACACAAACTGTTGTAAAGACTTGGACCTTGGTTAACATGATTTTTCACAACTCACAAGGCGACGTGTTCGCTTGTGATCCGAATCAGTGAAAGATGTGTAGGAGCATATGTAAAATGTTTTTGTGTACCTCGAAAGTGATAACTGATTACCTTTTCTCATATATCAGTTCCTGTAAGTCATGTAAGACAGAGAAAGAAGATGAAATGGAAACCAAATTTATATTATCACCTTATTATCTAATTGAATAGATCGCTGAAATCTGGACGGTTCCAATATTGACAATAGTCACAATACTTTCTATAAATGAAGGAAAAGTTTCAGTCAGACAGTGAAAAACATTTGACTTTGGAGACTGGAGAGTGAAGAGAATCAATTGGATGAAATATATGTTGATTTGATCTGCCAGATTTCAATCACTCAATACAAAAAAAAATGACTTTCACAGCTTGTCAGTTGTCACAGTAACAAAGAAGGGAGCAACAGATTGTCAAAAGCAAAATGGTGACAACTGACAAGACGATACAATTATTCAAAAATGAGAAGTGGGGTCGAAATTCATGCGTCTATGCTGAGGCGAGACGCAGATATCTCTAGATCTGCCTCCAACATAACGTTTCTTTTAACTCTCTTGTCCTGTTATAAGACCAAACCCCACATCTCATCCAAAAGATATAATTACAACACAACAAACTATGCATTGACCCTTTTGACCATCAAAGACATTACTTGAAAGATAATAGGGTATCAACAGTCCAAAAAACATTCAATGATTCAACTCCAAGACATAAAGCCGTTTGGAACATAAGAAATTACACCGAATTGCAAAGTAGAAGAGCAAGAAGAACTTGTTAGCTTTTGTAAATACAATTATGAAATAAGACATAAATCTTCTCATTTCATCAGAAGAGGTTACATTCCAAAGAGTACATTGATGACCCAACGAATGTACAGAATTATACGGTAGGAGGATACAAGACAAACACGAGCATTGACAAGGTTAAAAACTAAGAACAGTGGAGAAGGAACAAAGAATGAGATGTAAAGTAAAAAAAAAAAGGCTTTTGATACAAAGTAGATTTCTCATACCTTTTTAGCGCTTAAGCTGCCAAAAAAAAGACTACTTTCTGGTAAGATACTCAAGCTTCTTGTTTGTTGAAGACCAGTGGAAATTCATCATAATGTTCCGAAACACCGTGTTTATCTGACATGCTCTTCAAAGATTCATACACCTGAATCATCGTTGGCCTTTCCTTAGGCCTGGACACAACACAGCTACATGCGATTTTCAAGAACTGCAATATCTCCTCGTCGTGTCCTTTACCACTTATGCTTCTATCAATTGCGTCTTTGCTTCTACCTGTACCCAAATACTGACTCACCCAGTCAACCAAACTCCCTTTAAACCCTTCCACGCCGTTAATAACAGACAAAGGCTTTTGCCCTGTAACCAATTCAAGAAGCACAATTCCAAACCCATACACATCTCCTTTCAAAGATGCAACCATGGTGCTCGAATACTCTGGCGCCACATAACCTAACTCCCCCAAATCTCCATTATTGAACGAGCTATCATTAGAATCGCGAGATCCAACTAGCCTTGCCAAACCATAGTCTGTAATCCGAGCATCAAAATCATCATCAAGAAGTATAACATTGGAGCTAATGAACTGATGCAAATACGGCGGTTGGCATCCATGGTGCAGCCAAGCTAACCCTCTAGCAGCTCCCACACCGATCATAAGCCGAGCTGGCCAATCCAAAATAGCATCACACAATCCACCATTGTGCAACTGAGAAAACAACGAGCCATTAGGCATGTGCTTATACACCAACAGCCTCTCATCTTCCACAACACAATAACCTAAAAGCGGCACCAAATTCGGATGCCTAAGCTCTCCTATCTTATTCATTTCCGACCTGAACTGTTTCTCACCAAACCCACAAGCACTAAGCCTCTTCACCGCAAGCGCAGACCCATCAGGTAAATCCGCTTTGTACGAAACCCCAGTTCTCGATGAAACATCGATATTCCCTGAACTAAAATTGTTTGTAGCAGCCATTAAATCACCCAATTTGATCTTCACAATTGGTTTCTGAAACAAAGTCACCTGAACAAGCTTATGTGACCTCAACAAACCAATCCAATCACTATCATCCTTAGATTTTCCAGCACCATAGCCTTTCTTCTTCCTACTACCTTCTCTGATAAAGAACCACCAAAATATCACTAAACCAACACACAAAGATCCAACAGCACCAAGAACTCCAGCCACTATGATAATACTTAGATTTCTCCCATTCAACGCGCCACATCTCGATAAAGGCTTCCCGCAAAGTCCGTCATTACCGCTAAAATCGTCTTCTCCAAACCGAGAAAGCTCGGAAGGAATCGAACCGGAGAGATCATTTCCGGCGAGAGAAAGACGTCTGAGCCGATCTAATCGACTCAACTGAGAAGGAATGGAACCAGAAAGCTTATTATCACTCAAAATCAAAGCGTTCAAGAACTTACACTCAACGATCTGAGTCGGAATCGATCCACCAAGCTTATTCCCAGACAGATCTAACGTAACAAGATAGGGAAGCCACGAACAGATTTGAGAAGGAATCGAACCAGAGAGATCATTTCCAGAGAGATCCAGAGACTGTAAACTACGACAAAGCTTAAGCGACTCAGGAATCTCACCGGCGAGCTGCATCGATTGAAGCTGAAGAGAAATAATCCGATTCTCTTTCTCGTTCCAGCAGGAAACACCAGTGAGCTTACAAATCGACGAAGCTGAAGAGTTTGGGAAAGACCAGCTACTGAGCCGAGACGAAGGATCGACGAGTGAGTTTTTCAAACCTTGGAGACAGAGAACGTCGTCTTCAGCTGAAGAATAAGAACAGAGAAACGAGGTGATAAGAAGAAGCCATGAGAGTGTGATGAAGATCTTCTTCATGATAAAGGTATGGATCTACTTCTTCTTTTAGGGTTAAAGCAGAGAGAGAGAGAGAGCTTCTATGGCGGAAGAATGGTCATTGACTGTGTGTGATACTGAGAGAAAAGAAAGAGAAACTTTTATTTTTCCCTCTTTTGACCATTTCATTTTTAGTAATTTCATGGGAATTATTATTGTTTTTGTTTGTTTGGGAAAAGAATCTTCTAACAAAACGACGACGTTAAGAAAGCAAGTCTGACTGAAGAAGATATATATACTAGTATTAGACTATTAGTCAGTCTCTAGTCTCCATGTTGCAATTGAAAGGGAAAGCTAATTTTTTTTTAAAAAAATGATGAACTACTACAAAATAACACTTTTTGGGTGAAGAAAATTTTCAATTCTTGTATTGATAGTTTTGCCTAAAATCAGCCATGGAATTTTAGATACATGATTCTTAACTTCAACATATCAATTGATCAAATTAATTTTATCCTCTATTGATAATGTGACTTAAATGGGATTATTTATGTGTGAAGAGGTTGGCTGGTAATAAGTCACATGAGTTCGGAGCTTGTTATNTGAAATTTTAGAACCATGATTCTTAACTCAACATATCAATTGATCAAATTAATTTTATCCTCTATTGATAATGTGACTTAAATGGGATTCATTTTGTGTGAAAAGGTTGGCTGGTAATAAGTCACATGAGTTCGGAGCTTGTTATAAAGAAAAGGACAAAATATTAAAATAACAGACATCACTAGAACAAAAATGTATTTTAGCCAATGGGCTTTCACAGCATTAACTTACAGATAGGTAAGGTGAACCGGATTTTTAACGGACCTTAGGCCCATAATCTTCACTGGCTCGAGACCAACCGTTTGAATACATGTTCAAAGTAGAGACCAACTCCAAACCAAGTACTACTACTTCAGATTTCGTTCTTGAAATCTTCCCCACAACTTTTCTTAGGGACAAAAATATCATCAACNTAAAGAAAAGGACAAAATATTAAAATAACAGACATCACTAGAACAAAAATGTATTTTAGCCAATGGGCTTTCACAGCATTAACTTACAGATAGGTAAGGTGAACCGGATTTTTAACGGACCTTAGGCCCATAATCTTCACTGGCTCGAGACCAACCGTTTGAATACATGTTCAAAGTAGAGACCAACTCCAAACCAAGTACTACTACTTCAGATTTCGTTCTTGAAATCTTCCCCACAACTTTTCTTAGGGACAAAAATATCATCAACCAAACAAGGATCAAAAGACTTAAAACTCATATAAGAACAAGAAAAAAAAAAGGATTTTGCAGTGTTACCAAAATTTACATATGTGGTAAACTCTAAGAAACAAAAGATTAGAAGCCATCCATTTCAATTCTCCCCCACCAACCAAAAAAAATGAAGTAACAAAAGAAGGAAATATTAATGTAGAGTTCGTATGTATCCTCGTCAAATGTAAATAAATGTACAGCTGCTGAATTTATCTTAGAAACCAACCAACCAACTAAAAGTCATTCTTGTTGCTGCCTCTGCCTCTGCCACGGCAAATAACCAGTCACTTGATCCGCAAAATTCGACAAAACCAAATCCTTCAATCCCGTGTCCCACACTTCACAGAACCGTCGTTTCCAATCCGGCGGCTCGATCGCCTCTGTCCCGAGCCCTGGAGCTCGATCTTTAGACCCTTGATTCTGATTCTCTTGCCAGTCCACAACATAAGTAGCCACTCTTCTGTAAAACTTAGCTTTAAAAGTTTCCCAAACTTGGTACTTGTAATGGTTCACTACCGCAACACTCTCCACCAAACTCAAATGCCCGCTTCCTTCTCTCAACTGAAAATGATGAACTTCGTTGAGCAATGAGCTCGTGAGCAATTCGGGCCGGATAATCGACTTATGCCTCTCGGGATTCGCTTGTCTGCAAGTGTACCCTACGGTCACGCCTTGTGATGGAACCGAGGTTAGACCGGATGGACCGTAACTATGACATTCCGTTCTGATCTCTCCAATCAAATCCCAAGAAGTGTAGTTTGATACAAGCGACTTTAAAGCGTTTTTGCTCGGTAAGCCTTGAGAGCGATGCGTAGGGAAGTAGTAGAACTCGTCGACATCGAAGAATCCAACCCAATTGCATTCTTCTTTCGCTCTAACCGCACAATGCGAAAAACCGGCTTCTTGAGTCTTGATCCAAGGCCAAACATGTCGACTCACATTGTAATTCTCCGAACTGAGCGATTCGATCTCCTCTTGTATACCGTCGTCGCTGTTGTTATCATATATAAACCAACGTTCGACACCAAGCCACGAGTGATACATGATCCATTCACGCAAGAACGGAGCTTGGTTCCATAGCATTGTACAAACACAAAGCTCATGCTTAATCCCACTCCTCTTCTTCTTCTCAATCTTCTCAATCGAATTAGAACCGTAGATTCTCGCAACAGAAGGCAAAGCAGGCGTAGATCTTCCTCTAGGATCAATATGAATTACACTCACTCGAAACATCATCTCTGGATTCAGCTTCAAACTCTCAGGCAAAACACACCTCACAACTTCTTGCGCTGCAGCAAGAGCTTGAGTGACCAACACTTGAACATCATCTTTCTCCTCCGAATTCCCAATCTCAAATTGACATTTGTAGTAAGAAGGATCTGATTCCTTGTGAGGCCTTCGAGTCAATCCTTTGACAAATACAACCACCGTGTCACCATCAATCACCGCCTCGTAACCAACTTTTTCCCAATTATGAACACGACTGCTCTGCCTCTGCTCCTTCTTCTTCACCAAATCTCCACGAAATTGCAAATCAACAGATGAAGAATAGTTCAAAGGAGCGTTAGGGCACCGAACAATCGATCTAAACTCATCGAATTCGTCACTAGAAATCGAGGGCAACACCAAAGTCTGTTCCTTTACTCCATGATAAACACAAAGTAGGTTTTTTTCACCTCTCCTAATTCTCGTCGAGAGAATCAGCAATAAATGGTCAGGGAATTGAACTCTGTCTTCAACTCTCAGCGGAGGGAATCTACCGCCGTGAAACGAACGATGAATCGAGTCCATGGAAGATAAAACGGAGAGAGCAGGAACACGAAGAGACGGTCTCAGAGAATCGGAACGAACAGAGAGTGTGGAGATACGGTCGGAAGATAAGAAGAGGAACAAGAAGAAGAAACAACAAAAGCATACGATTAGATACCTTTGAGACAAGAAGTGTGCTTTTAGTTGCTGTTTGTTTCGTACTTTCCTCTTCTTCCCATTCTCATACTCCATCATCTTCTTCTTCTTCAAACTTTTGTTTTCTTNCTTCTTCTGGTTAGAACAGAGAACAAGGTTCTTCTTGCTTAATAAACTGATCTAGAGGAAGGTCTTACTTAAAGGAGGAGAGATCTGGTTTTTGCGCCGGCCGACAAAAGTGCCTTCTTCTTGTTCCTTTTTCTTTGAAGAGATTAAAGAAAGGAATTTAATTACTTTTATTCTCTCGAATAATTTGTAAAAGAAAAGGAAATAATCGTTGTGATAAAGAAGGAAAGAAACAAGGAAGACACGGATAGAGACGCGTTTTTGATGAGTCGCGTTTTTGAATTTTGATGAGTCGTTCTCATAATCTTGTAAGCCACCGATTAGTAGTAGTAGTAGCACTAATCATTCCCTCACTTTTGGGTTAATTAAAGTCATTTTTGTATGGCTTAATGATTTTCGTTAGTTAAATAACTAAGGCGAGAAAGATGCCACTAGTTGTGCGACTTGTGTCCAAAGATGCAACGATGAGGTGGACCATATTTGTCTTAATGTTTTGGGTTTGGAAAAAAAGAGAGACGTATGATTCTGTGACAGATGTGTCGTTGCGTGGTCTTTTAGTTTTACGGCGAATAATAATACTTTTTTCAAGATTCGCCGGAGGAGAAGGACCAAACCTGTTGGTACAAAGCATGATTGAAATAAAGTAATAAAGGCCGCTAATGTGTGTAGCAAAACTATTGGTCGGTATGGAATAAGTATGGTTGATTAGTTTAATTTGGCTCTGCAAAAACTTAACAATAATATTAAAGCGTTGAAAGATGACATCAAAGATGAAGTGAATTGAACCTAATTATATACTACTATTTATTAAAGAATTGGTTAGAAACTGACATCTTGCATAGTTCAATTGGTAAAACAAAATCTTGTGAACATGTTTTGTCACTAACAAGTATGTTCCACGACAAACTCATTCGAATATTTTAAATTTAAGTTAGTAGTATTTTTTTTGTTTCAAATGGTTAGTAAACTAGTATGTAACGTAGAGGAATTATATATCTTTTTTTTTTTTTGATCACCAGAGGAATTATATATCTTAGTTTTGCTATGTCTCTTAAATTGATAGTATCGGCTTCCCACAAGTTCGTCTTATTACGGTGTAGGTCTTGATGGATGTAACGCTGAAGGCGATTGCTCTTCATCCATATTGCGTTGCCGACCTCGAAAGTTGGATCATTCAATCGGTATGTTTGAAGAAAGCACATAAAATTTTGCTAAGGGTATAGTAGTAAATAATTTTTCTTCGTATCTTTGGATTTGAGATATTTTTATTGCTAGTTTGTCCTCTATAACCGACTTCTAGTATTTCATTTTTAATTGATTATTGAGTTTTGTGTCTTGTGAAATTTTTGTGGTGGTGGTTATGGAATTTTTAAGTTATACATAAATACTGTACATATATAATAAAAACATTAAAAATATAAATACATACATAATAAAATTTTGAAAATGACAAAAAATAAAAAGAGTGTGATATTGATTAAGACCATCTTTAACGGTTATCTTTAACCTAAGTCTTATGAATAAAAAAACCAAAAATAATCAGAACAGTCTTCCGCAGGACTTTTTTGTGGGCAAGTCTTAGCACCACATGGCGCTTGCTGATTGGATTTTTATTTTGCAAAATGATTAGCCGACACGGAATTTGTTGCTCTTCCTCGCCGGAGTTCTCATCAATCTCTGACGGAATCAAACGATGGTGTTCCAGAATCGAAGATGTAAGTCTCAGAGGAAGTGTCGAGAAGCTCAATCAGAGGTGCATCGTGGATCTAGGAGGCTGATGAGTCGGATTCCAGGCTCGGAGGCGGTGAGCGATGCAAGTGTCGAGAAGCTCAATCGGAGGTGCATCGTGGATCTGGGAGGCTGATGAGTCGGATTCCAGGCTCGGAGGCGATGAGCGATGCAAGTGTCGAGAAGCTCAATCGGAGCTCTGCTTTCTTCATCTCTGTACTTTTTCACTTTTGGTTCTTAAGAACCGTTAAAAGAGTTTTTACCAATGGAAGCTCAAAATTTAATTAATCATTCAAAAGGTTCTTAACATATATTTGGCATTGAAATATTGCTAAGCTTTCTCTTAAAAGTTTCGCCCATAAAGATGCTCTAATTGATCCCAAAGTAAGATGCACTAGATGACGTTATTTTTGGCATAAATTAACAAAATAACCTTGGTTTCAACACCTCCCAAACCATAACTATTGAAGCCATTATTTTATCTCTTTTACCCTCCAAGTTTTGTTATATTACTCTAATGGCATATTTGATTACGTACAGTTGTAGACCACCATTTTTTACGGCAAGATCTCTCTCCTCCCTCTCTCTCCCCTCTCTCTCTCTCTCCTCGAATTTGTGAAGTCCCGACAGAATCTTTTTCTTTACTTCCATGACCATGGATCTGAAATTTTTTTCTCTTTCCTCTCTTCTCCTTCTCTCACATTTTACATGTTTTTTAAGTATATCACATAACTATTGAACTTGCATAAAATAAACTTTTAAATTTTTGGTTTGGGTTGTTTTTGGTAGAATTAGTGTATACTCTCTCTGTTTTACAAAGAGTGTCATTTTAGAGTTTTGCACACAGAGAAAACATTAAATTTTTAGTTTTTTCTAAATAAAAACATCATTACCTATACACCTAAACACAATCTGGCCAAATAATAAAATAATCTGCATAATACTAATAGTCATAAAACACAAAAAATCATTAAATTTTGCATTGAAAACGTAAAGCGACGCTCTTTGTGAAACAAAAATAAAACCTGAAAACGACATTAATCATTAAATTTTGCATTGAAAACGTAAAGCGACGCTCTTTGTGAAACAAAAATAAAACCTTAAAACGACATTCTTTGTGAAACGGAGAGAGTATTAATTAGGGGTAGGGTTTAGTAAATACAAATAATATAAACTTTTAAATATTTGGTTTGGATTGCTTATGGTAGAATTAGTGTATATTAATTAGGGGTAGGGTTTAGTGAATACAAATGATATAGACTTTATCACGCAAGAATTTTTTTTCCCACATAAGGGTGTTTACTTTATCTTCTTCTCACCATCGATTATCTTTTTTTACCCTTTTGCCGAACTCTCATTACATCGTTTATTACAAGTCATTGATTCTCATCACATGTTTTTTTCCTTGATAACATGTTATTTTTTACGGTAGACATTTTTTATTAATTATCACGCAAGCATTCTCTTTTCCACATAAAGGTGTTTAAGTCTTTTTTACGGCTCTAAAAGCCCGTCGAAGTTATTTACCAAAATAAAAACGAGCCGAGGTTATTATTACCTAATCTTGTTCAAAAATTTGGTCATTTAGCAAATCATCCCTTTTTTTAATCGCATATTGATTAACGTGTCATATTTTATTCACTGTTAGAAAAAAAAAAAAATTAAAAGCCGCCAAAAAATAACGTATATTAATCGCTTCTGCAATGAGTCATATTTAGACTATTAAAATCGTATAGTGATCAGTTCTGTAAATGCGTCATGTTACAAAAAGAGATTATCTAAAATTGGAATTGAGGAACGTGGAGATTAGGTATATAGGGATTGTGATAGTGGGAAAGTTGCTGTGCACATTGCTTAAAATCGCTGGAATCATGTTCCTTTGTTCTCTCCCACATTTTCTATAGATTTACTTATAACTAATGATTATAATGAATAAGAAAAAAATGAGATGTGCCTTCCATTACAATTATACATCCATCATTTGTTATTTTGTTCCCTTTCATGTTTGTTATATCTTGTTTGGCTCTTCCTTTCTGAATGATTACCAAAAAACAGCAACATTCTTCTTTCCGTTTCCCATACTTTATTTTCGTTGTTATATCATTTCTTATATCTTTATAGCTTAAAAATCTTAATATGTTCATCTACCACATACACATGTTATTCTTATCCACGACGAGTCAAACAACTCCTAACAAAATCAAAACATACTAGCGCCTAACCCTCGCTCGGCGTATAAATGTTTATGCCATCATAAAATATGCATGGTATAGCTTCCAAAACACTTTAAGTCTCTACGTAATATTTCAAATAAAAATAGTGTTGAGACTTGAGTTTGAACCCTCAATCCATTTGCTTTTATTTTTGGGTTACCTACCGAACAACAATTTCTAAATTTACACAATGTTCTAAACTCTAACTAGATCCTTGGCGCTGTTAGGTTTATTCATAAATTAGTGGTATTTTTCTAAAAATTCCTGACCCCTACTGGATTTTGTTTTTGTTCTTAAATCACTCATAAAATAAAATCCTTTTTTTGTGCTTTGTTTTTTACTTCCACTTGTTAAATACAAATCGGCCAAATTACTTTCATAATTAGTTGAAAAATGAGAAAAAAAAATGCACACACTCTTGAAACTCTTGTCGCTAGCTCCAAAACCAAAACCCTACTCTATGGAGTCAAAGAAAGCGAAGGTGAAGAGACATTTAAGATGATGCAATCCGCTAAAGAATTACTCCCTCTGTCCCAAATTATAAGAGGTTTTGGCTAAAAGCATAAGGATTAAGAAACAATAAATGTTTTTTCATTTATAAAAATTCAACCAATTAAAAAAAAGACTACATAATTTAAACAGTAAAAAACTATTAAATAAATATAAATAGTGCATTGAAACTTGAAAAAATCTATTAAAATGGAAAAAAAAAAAACCCTTAAACCTCTTATAATTTGGGACAGAGGGAGTATAAATTAAAAAAAAAAATTCTTCTCCTACAACATTGGCAAAACCCAATAAATGATTCACCCCTTTGGAATTCAAATGGCACAAAATTCCACATTAATTGGGTCACGTTACAACCATAGTCAATCTTCAACCTTGGGCCCAATTGGGGCGGCCCTAAAAAATTAAAAAGCGTAACGATCGAATATTCTGACCTGATGAAACCACGTGCGTTAACTAGTTGATTAGTTCCCTTGCATAAACCAAAATAAATTCAGCTCTCTTCAGTTTGACTTATTCGGTTGTACTTACGAGGAATAATATATCGTAACATAGGGTAAAGTAAAAGTAAACTAATCGAACCAGTCTAAAAGAAAAAAGTTGAACCAAGTTCTGAGCACAAATCAAGATGTGATATCAATAGAGATCATATGTGCCTCTCTACTCATGACTTAAGACAGATTCCATAGAAAATTGCGTTTTAAAATCACGAGTTCAGATTTTGATATTGTAGAGGATGTAATTCACTTGTTCTGGTCTCTGATCCAAGGAAATTACTGGCTACATAATCTCTTGATAATGATAGGATGAATGGTCGTACATGATAATTATCAAAAATTTTGCGGCCACCGGATTTGCCGATTGATCAGTTTATCCCTTTAATGTTCTTTGTATTTTGGTCTTGAAATTAGGTTCGTCCACTGAAACGCGGGCCCTGAATCTGAAACCAATGCAGGACTTTTGTGGTAGTCATATTTTTTTCACCTACCTTATCTTATCGTCCTTTATTACTAAGAGTATTTTGTATCAGACCGTCATAGGAATAGGAGTGGAGCAATTCAATTATTTATGACGCTGACATGTGAAGTTTAGTGAACTCTTCTGTATTGTCTTGATATAGCAACCAATAATTCCTTCCTTCCCAAAAGGTTTACACTTTACAGTACAGATCAGAGTAGCACAAAACAGTCACACAAATCTTTACATCTCTATTTATGGTTGTCTCATAACTCTAATGCTCACATTACATAAATATCAGGATCTATTCACATGC
>OVAQ01001703.1:0-16347 GCA_900406345.1 Erysimum cheiri
TATCTTTTAGTGCTATCAATACCCACATTTCCTGTAGTGCTTTTTTCTTCATGTTCATCCAGACAAAGTGGCTAAAGAACATAAACACATTGCAACCGAAGTTTTCTCAGCTATAAACAACCATATAAACAACCTTGTAAAAATCATGTAAAGACCATGTAAAAATCATGTAAAAAACAAGTAAAGACCATGTAAAAACCGTATAAAAGCCTTATTGTAAACCTTAAACCTGAAAATCATATATATAATTGAGCGTTGCAAATGCGCATATTGAAAAAATGGCAAAAACCTACAAAATTCAGAGTTGAGAAAGAAAAAAGAAGACCTATATTGGAACCACACAACGAGTTTTACTGTGTCCACTCTGACCACACCTACTGTATTGGTGAGAGTTTGATTTAGTCTGACTCTTTCCATGTTCTCACACAATAGGTATCCTCTTCTTCTTCCGTCTGCCACAAGGAATGCGAGTAGATGGTGGTTTACAAACAAAATCAGCAACATTAGCTGGAATGTCCCACTGTGCCATATCGCCAACTGGATATATATTTTCTGAATATGCTAGCATCCACCTGTAAGACCACATCAACAGCTTATAAAAACCATATAAAAACCATACCAAAAAACTTACCAAAAGCATAATAAAAACCTTATAAAACAGAGGTGAAACATGAATACCTTTCATTGGAATAATAGGAATCAACATAGTTGTTTTCGTTCACATTAACATGCTTTGCAGACGCAATTGCATGAGCACAAGGAATCTTCGTGAAATCAAACTCACCGCATGTGCACCGTCTTGTTTCCAAATTCACAACATGGATCAACTTGTCTCATTTCACTTCAAACACATGCTGATTCACTTGATGCACTTCAAGCCAGCGAGAGTTTTCATCATATGCAGCCTTCATTTGGTTCCCCATGTTTAATGTGACTGAGTGCCTGTGACGACTCCCAAACTCACGTCGCTCATTGAACTACCTAGTCAATGTAGACCTAATAGTCTCAAACAGACATACAATAGGATATTCACGTCCTTCTTTCAGCATTGAGTTCAGGGACTCAGCTATGTTGGACGTCATGATGTTTTAGCGGTTGGAAGGCGAGTAAGCACGCGACCATCTGTCGATACCAACTTCCCACAAGTACTGCCCAAGATCTGGATCAGCTAAGGACAATTCGCGGAAAGAGTGATCAAATTCAAACCTTGTGTAAGATCCAGCAGCAGATTTCACAACAGGAATAAGGCCAGAAGGTTTTTCTCCAAGTGAAAAATGCAGAAACCATGATGAGCAAGTGGATATTTCTTGGAAAGTGCACTAGCAATTGATGGTGCGTGATCAGACACAAAAACCAAATCTGATTCATCAGGTATAATAGTCGTTAAACACTGCAAGAACCAGTCCCAAGAGGCGTCGTTCTCGCAATCAACAACACCAAAGACAAGGGGATACAGCTGGAAGTTGCCATCTTGCGCTGTGGCACCAAGAAAGTCCCTCTAAACTTTTCTTTCAAAAAAGAACCATCAAGGCAAATAACTTTCCGCATCAACTGGAAACCTCTAATTGAAGGACCAAAAGCCAAGAAGGAATACTTAAAATTTTTTGCAGCATCAACCTCTATATAGCACGTAGAACCAGGATTCTTCACACTTACCATGTGAAGCCAGCTCGGCAAAACGTCATACCCATCATTTGCGATACCCCTAACAACAATTGTAGTGTATTCTTGAGCTCTATACGCTTTAGAATATGAAACACAAACTCCATGATCCTTTCTAAATTTCTCTATAAGTTGTCTAGGTCTAAGTGGCAACTTCCCTCCTTCATAATGGTTACTAACCATTTTTCCTAAGGTTTTTGCAGTTTCTTGACGATGATTCACATTTCTTAATGAAGAGTCGCAACTATGATCACTAACATAAGTGCGAATACAAAAACTCTCTGATGCATTAACCCTAGTTGCGCGTAACCTCGAAATGCAGCTTTTATCTATATAATGAAGGACATACCGTACAGTGTCTGATTTTATGGTCCGAAACTCTAAGCTATACACCATTGCAAACCTCCGCATAAAGTTTTTCATTTCCTGTTTGTCCTTGAACAGCTTCCCACAATAAAGATCCTTTGAAGAAACAGAAAGATCGCAATCAGGAGCGCAAACTTGGGATATATTGGAGAATGACGTTTCTGATGAAGACACATTGTTATTGATTGAGACCGTCTAAATCTGCAAAAAGACAGTTTTAAAAAGGTATTAAACCTTGTAAAAACCATGTAAAAGCATTACAAAAAGTATTTAACCTTGTAAAAACCATATAAAAACCATGGACTAAATACCTCACGGCCAACATGACACTCTTTAGCAGAGTTTTCAACTAACATAGGAGTTGATCTTCTTTGTCGATGTAAGGATGAAGAAGAAGGGCATGTAATGCTCTCATTAAACAACACTTCATTGCTAGTTGACTTGTTGCTTATATCCATAAGGGAATTTGATCTTGTTTGTATCTACGAAAAGTAAAATTAGTTTAGAAGCCTGTCAAAACCTTCGAGAAACCTTATAAATACGTATAAAAGCCTTGTAAAAAACCGTATAAAAACCGTGTAAAAACCTTGTAAACCATTAGAATACTTTTATAATCACCTTATAAAAGCCATATAAAAATTGAGATTAGATAAAATACCTCTTCAATGTTATGCATAACTGAATTCGTCCACCCTCTGCTAACTTTTGCAGAAAAGCTTCCACTTGTCTATCGCTTCTAATAAAGAAAGGGGAAAGCCCTTGCAACCTATAACTAAGCTTCACATTGTAACGTTTACAATCTACACCATAATCTTCTAAAACACTGCTACCAAATCATTAAACCTAATATGACCATCGATGATCGTAAGAGAAGCTCCCCTTTCAACATCTAAAACAAAATCCCAAATATTATCTATCAACTTCCAAGCCCCGCATATGCAGTACAATTGAGGCATTACAACCTGATTAACAAACAAAAAACACATACTGAGTTTGGCAAGAAGGCACTGTTTACATAGACAAACTTACAGTGAAGCAATCTCAGTACACTAACAACTAAATCAATGTTTCACAAAGATAACACAAAAGATATGTTGTTGATAAATGATTACCAATGAGAAAGAATGAAGCTGAAGCCAGTGACGATGCAGAAGGAGGAGGCGAGCGATTGAGATCGAAATCCGATACCGAAAGCAAGATCTAAACAGAGAGCAAGTAATTGGAGCTAGAATCGCCGGTATGTAAGGTAATCGCCGATTCAAGCTAATCGCCGGCAAGATCGACGGCGAGATCGACGGAGAGATCTGACGGCGAGATCGAGATCAAGATCTGACGGCAAGACAACAACGACCTAGATGGCACAGAGAAGGTGAGAGGCGCTGACTTAAGTAAGGGTAAAATTGTCCTTTTTGGGCAAAAGATTAGTAACATAAGGGGCAGGGGCATTTTTGAAAAGTGACAGAGAAAGAGGGGCATTTGTATCAATTTCTCTTGAAAATTTGGTCTGAGATACTATAAATTAATAATTTTATAAATATATCAACATATATTTTTATATATAAAAAACATTAGTGAAATATGAATTTTGTATTGTTTGTTTTTTTTTTTGTTTCTTGAATTTCAATTTGTTTTTGTTAAAATTTATTTATAATATTTTCAGTACATGAAAACTTATCTTTTGGACATGATAATCAGGGGCGAAGCTACGTGAATAGGGATATAAATTTTATAAATTCTTAAATTTTCTTTATATTTTAAGTGTGAAAATGGGTAAAATAGTTAGTAATATTTATGATGACTCCCATAACTTTTGCTCTAAACCCTCAATTGACCCATTTAATTTAATTTGTGTACCACTTACTTGTGTTTATGTGGTTAAATACTTATATTTATAACCATTTAATTTCTTGACATAAAACATTAGGAATTAGCATAATTAGTATATGGTAGTTAATTTTTTTTTGACCCTTCTACAATTAATTACTAGCTCTACCACTGATGATAATTGTTTTCTTACTATTCTAAAAAAAATATTGATTATAACGAAAAAACTTACTTTTTAAAACATTTTTTGAAAAAAGTACGAAATAAAACATATCCCTCTATAAAGTAATTATTAATTAATGTGAAATTTGCTCAGATTGACTCAACTCTTTAGAAAAATAACTCATTTGACACTCACTAAAAAAACAAAACTAGAGTAACATAAATTTTGTCTTAAAAGTCTAATTAGCCCATTATATTTTTAATTCACTTACGAAAAAAAAAGAATTAAACTTAAAAATTAAAAAAATACAAAAACGTTTAAGGACAAAAGCCCTAACTCAATTGTGGCCATTGACAAAAAAAAACTAAGTTGTCGCTGTCGATCATCTTCTTCGTTTGTCACCCTCGATACTCTTCTCCGGTGTGTCAGATTGCGCCTCTCCCATTGATTTTTCTCCACATCCTTCTCAAAATCTCTCTTCTTCATCAATCCTTTTTCCCATCAATCGTTTTTCCCATCAGAGTGATTGGAAACTCAAATCAAACCCATCCGATCCTTTTCTCCGAGTCAGAATTCGCCAGCGCCAGCAAAGCTCCCAGCAGCTTTCTTGGAGTTCGTGAGACTGTTTTCTTTAATGCCATGGTGACTGATCATCCTTGAAGGAGAAGAAAAGTTTGGGCTGAGAGAAGAGAGGAGAGACGTGATGTGCTGGCCTGAAGGGGAGAGCTAGGAACGAATGGATAGACGGTAAGAGAGACAACGTGATGCAGAGGTGGTGGAAACCACTGGTGGCTCTGTTTGGGCATGTTGTAGTTGTGGTCGGTCTCTTTGGTGGGGGGGGGGGGGGGCCCNGAGAAGGAAGAGGAGAAGGAGGAGTAGGAATAAGAGAAAAGGAGAATAAATAAGACAATTGCCATTAGGAGATTTCGTGAATGATTTCCCGTCAGACCAGAGAAACAGTGATCACGAGTGATGCGCCTTTGGAAAGAACACATTGTCATGAATCCATAGCCGCTGACGGATCATTAATCGAAGTTAAACTGAAGATGTTATGGACGTTGCTCTCTGGCCAAGAAACAGCTAAAAACCTGCATCAGATTTCTGGGAAAACTAGTGTTGATCTTGAGATTTTGTGAACCGGTTTCCCGATTATCTAGAAGGAGTTAGCTGTCGAATAATATGTCTATAGAAAGATCTGCTGCAAGCAACATGCTGGATCTCACGGTTTGTCAATCGGAGTTATGACCCTCTGTAATGTTCCAATGAAATTTGGCCCAAAATCTATTCAGTTTGCAGAAATTCGGAGATTAAATCTGATGCAACAACTTCAAGAGAACGTGGGAGATGCATGTGAATTCTGATCATTCTGAAATTTAGTGGGAAGCTTCATGGTACTTCATGCTCCAAAATCAACGGTGAGATCGAAAAGTTAACGGCAGGAGAATTTAGGACTCATGAAGATAGCTTTCGGTGGATGGAGAACCAAGTTGAAGTTCTAGATTTTGGAGAAAGAAAAGCATGATTGCAATTTCAGAAACTCACAGATTTAGTTTCAGTCTTTTTTGACAAATGTTTGTATTATGTGTTCCATCATCTCTCACAGTTCTTCTCTGTCAATTCAAAGCCATTCACAAAAACGTAACTGACCCATCTTCGATTGCCCCAAAAACGTTTGAAAATGTCTATAATTACCAATGAAAACTGGTCGTGGTGGTGCACCAGGCGTGTATTGTTCCAATTTTTTGGAAATCATGTAACTCAATACAACATCACATACTCAATACAATCAGGTTAGTGAAAATTGTTTGAACCCAAAAGCTTTGAATGAAGAGAGAAATAGAAGGAAGGAAAACAATGGTAAAACGTCCAACTGAAGAAGAAATCGTGTTTTTCTATAAGGAGGACGAAACCCTAGATTAATGGCAAATACGTTAATTCATGTCGACAAGTCTGCCACATATATAATAAGTCTGCCGTAACTAAAACAAATTTGCTATCACGTATATGTCATTCTAATAAATCTGCTACAATGGGCTTGATTTTTTTCTACCAAATTAAGTCTATCACGATTTTTATAAGTCTGTGGTGTGCTTAATTAATAAGTCTGTTGTATAAAATAAATCTGCCACAGTTTTAGTTTCTTAAACTTTAAGTCTATCGTAAATTTTGTAAGTATGCGGTGTCTTCAGAAAATAAGTCTGCCGTATAAAATAAATTTGTGGCAGATTTAATTTCTTAGACAATAAATTTGTTAGAAATTACATAATTTTGTGGTGTCTTCAAATAATAAGTCTGTCACATATAATAAATCTGTCACAATTTATAAATCTGCCATAACCGTAACTGATAAGTCGGTGGAAAAAAATTAAGTCTGCCGAAATAAATTTGTTGCGGTAAAACAAGTCTGCCACAAAAAATTAGTCTGTGACAACTTATCGGCATACTTTTATAAATCAACCAAAAATTTGTCGATGGCAGTTTTGTAATTAAGTGCCACGCTGGGAAAAAATAATTAATGACATTTTTATAATATTTTTTTTCCTAACAAAGAACAACAAGGATATTTTAGACATTAAAAAAACCATAACCCTCAAATTTTATGAGTTATTCTAGCAAATAAACACTTTATATGGGTCATATTAGTTTTTTTCCCTTAAATGTTTTTCCCAGCGTGGCACTTAATTACAAAAATGCTATCGGCAGATTTTTGGTTGATTTATAAAAGTATGCCGATAAGTTGTGACAGACTAATTTTTTGTGACAGACTTAATTTACCGTAGCAGACTTGTTTTACAGTAACAAATTTATTTCGGCAAACTTAATTTTTTTCACGGACTTATCAGTTACGGTTATGGCAGATTTATAAATTGTGACAGATTTAATATATGTGACAGACTTATTATTTGAAGACACCGCAAATTTATGTAATTTCTAACAAATTTATATGTAATTTAGGTGCCACGCTGGGAAAAAAATTTAATGGCATTTTTGTAATATTATTTTTCCAAACAAAGAACAACAAGGATATTTTAGACATTAAAAAAATTCAAATAACCCTCAAATATTATGAGTTATTCTAGCAAATAAACACTTTATATGGGTCATATTTTCCAAAATTTAATACCATTTTTGTAATATTTTTTTTCAAACAAAGAACAACAAGGATATTTTAGACATTAAAAAAACTTAAATAACCCTCAAATATTATGAGTTATTCTAGCAAATAAACACTTTATATGGGTCATATTTTCCAAAATTTAATACCATTTTTGTAATATTTTTTTTCAAACAAAGAACAACAAGGATATTTTAGACATTAAAAAAACTTAAATAACCCTCAAATATTATGAGTTATTCTAGCAAATAAACACTTTATATGGGTCATATTAGTTTTTTTCCCTTAAATGTTTTTCCCAGCGTGGCACTTAATTACAAAAATGCTATCGGCAGATTTTTGGTTGATTTATAAAAGTATGCCGATAAGTTGTGACAGACTAATTTTTTGTGACAGACTTAATTTACCGTAGCAGACTTGTTTTACAGTAACAAATTTATTTCGGCAAACTTAATTTTTTTCACGGACTTATCAGTTACGGTTATGGCAGATTTATAAATTGTGACAGATTTAATATATGTGACAGACTTATTATTTGAAGACACCGCAAATTTATGTAATTTCTAACAAATTTATATGTAATTTAGGTGCCACGCTGGGAAAAAAATTTAATGGCATTTTTGTAATATTATTTTTCCAAACAAAGAACAACAAGGATATTTTAGACATTAAAAAAATTCAAATAACCCTCAAATATTATGAGTTATTCTAGCAAATAAACACTTTATATGGGTCATATTTTCCAAAATTTAATACCATTTTTGTAATATTTTTTTTCAAACAAAGAACAACAAGGATATTTTAGACATTAAAAAAACTTAAATAACCCTCAAATATTATGAGTTATTCTAGCAAATAAACACTTTATATGGGTCATATTTTCCAAAATTTAATACCATTTTTGTAATATTTTTTTTCAAACAAAGAACAACAAGGATATTTTAGACATTAAAAAAACTTAAATAACCCTCAAATATTATGAGTTATTCTAGCAAATAAACACTTTATATGGGTTGCGTTTGGGTTCGGTTCATCCGTCTTAGTCAACACAATTTAACGGTTGACTAACACCGTTTAAGTCAATGTAGAAAACAACTAAAAATTTGTAGTTTAGGTAGGTAATTTGAATTTCGTATTAGTCCAGGTTGATAATGGCATGGTGCCATTGTTCGGGTAGGAAAACGCATTTTGAAAAATGTTTGGGTTGATTTTGACCGTTTTCCCCTTTATATGGGTCATATTAATTTTTTCCCCTAAATTAATTGATAAATTCATACTTTTAGTAATTAACAGAATATAATTCATACTGTAAAATGCAGAATTTAAATGTGACCGTATATCTACGCTCTCTCAATTGGTGCGATTTTTTTGGCGATATTGTTACAGTTATTACTTTTCTTCTCTCCTCCGAGAACGATCGAGCACTCAAGCGATGTGGTGATGGAAAGCCTCTCAATCCACTCCCTGGAAGTTATCCCCACTACGAATCTACCCACATCTCGTAGTGATGCCCATTCTCTCGCGATTTTTCCAATCGTTGAGCACTATGAAACTAAGATTCAAAATCGACTTGTGATAATGGGAAGACCTCTGATGCCAAGCCGACAGAATCTGAGATTATTTGTTGCGGCCATGCCTCGGCTTTGGGGACAAGTGGGTCTCATCCATGGTCGTGTCGTTGCAGGGAGGCAATTCCAATCCGTTTCTATGGTTATCCGCTGTCAGGATCTCCGATCCTCTGTTGGCGCTACGGTTCGTCTTTGGGGAAAAGGCGCTTCGAACCACGGTCCTATAACTGAAGGAAGGCGATTCCAAGTCGGTTTCCCTTCCGAGGAACCTCTGGAGATGGTGATACGCTGTGGCTCTTGGGCTTTTGTGGAGTGTATAATGGTTCTCCAGAGATGGGATTTGTTTCTGAAACGACGTCCACCACGAAAACCGCCATGGAATCAACTAACGGCGGATGGAGATGCGATTCAGATGAGAAGCCGAAGATCAAATCAACAACACGTATGGGTTTACGCTACAATCACAAACCTTCATATCTCTTTCTTCAGGAGAGTTCCAACATCTAAGGTCTTACGATGTAACGGATGGATCGCAGACTTTGATTTTCGTAAGCGTAAAAGATGGTGCATCGATAAAAAGAAGATGTTTCCCAAGCTAGAAAATCATATAAGATGGATGGATAAGACGAAAGCAACTAAGCATATCATTCGGATTGCGGCGCCTGAATTTCTTTGCTTTTTCGTTACAAAAATATTTGATTGTGTTTATACCTTTATGTTTAACATTGTAATCTTTGGTTCATATTAATAAAGTTATGATTTGGTGGAAAAAAAAAAAAAAAANAAAATTCATACTGTAAAATTAAAGTAAAGATCGAATCTGGTGAAAACTCAAAATTTCATGCGACCCTCTCAATGATATTGCCAGCCTTGTTTTAGTTTTTTGTTGTTTAGGTCAAGTAGTTTGGTTTATCTACTTTTATACGTGGACCACACCGATGCAACAAAAGAAGCCACTAATTTTCTTTATTTATCCAAAAAGTAATCTAAATAACAAAAGAAATGAAAAAAAAAAAGAGAAACAAACAAACCGAAAATTATGAAAGGAAGAGAATGACAGATGGACGAAGAAGATGAGGATGAGAGATACATAGCTTCATGATTTGTCTCCGCGACCGCAATTATCTCTTTCTAATATCTGTCTGAAATTTTTATTTGAAGAATAAATTAATCTCTTCTACTAACTCCGATCATCATCGAGCTGTTTCCATCGTTACTTGTTCTGTTCATCGTCCTGTAAGACTTTTTTTTTCTCGGCTCTTTCTTGAATCATCTTGATCCTGCTTAATCCAACTTTGTCTTTTCTAGGTTCTGATGTTGTATTTCATATTTGTAGTTTTTTTTTTTTCTCAGCTGTAAAATTCACAACTTTTGGTTCTAATTAAGTTACTAATCGTGTTCTTGAAATTGGGAAACGAATCATTGTTCGTATTTATCTTTTCAAAAAACTATTAAATCCTGTAATTGGTAATTATTTTACTCATGTCTCCGAATTTGTTAACACAAAGATGAAAATCCGATGATCCTGATTAGAGTTTGTGTTTTCATTCTTGAATTCGATATTTATCTAATTAGAGTATGTTTCACCGAAATAATAATTTGATCATCAAAGATGTTTTGTATTCAATTTGTGAATCTGTGCTCCTAAATTTTATATTGTCATGTGTTTCCTCAATTCAGTCTTTTTGTTACGTAGTAGTTTCAGGTTAGAGGTTAATGGACGACTTAAAAACTGCTGAAGTTGAACCATCTAGAGCATCTGGGGTTACATTGAGTGATAATGTTGCAACAGTAAATCCTGAGTTGATCCAATCCTCCATTCAAGAATGTAACATACGATCTCAAACTGATACTCAAGATACTCAACAATCTCGAAGTGATGACTCAACCGGCAATCCGAAAATTTATGTTGATGATACGTTTCAGCCATCCAGTTTCTCTAATTCGGATGAATTAGTTACTGCTTCTGATGCTGCAAATTCTGCAGGATCAACCGGAAAAGATAGTCCGAGTATAGAAATCGTAGAAGAAGTAACGAAGCCAAATGAGATTGGTTTACCTCGTGTAAAGATTATCGAGGCTGTGGTTGGTACAACAAGAAATGGTGGGTCACCTAGAACTGTATCATCATCTCCTAGGAACATTGGATCTCCTAGACCGCACTTGTCTCCAAGATTCTCTGGATCACCTGTGAACACTGGGACGCCGAATAAAGTGGACTCACATAGAGGTTTAATCGATACTGCTGCGCCATTTGAATCTGTCAAAGAAGCTGTCTCGAAATTTGGAGGTATTACTGACTGGAAATCTCACCGAATGCAAGCAGTAGAGGTATACTAGTAAAGGATACAAGTGTATTATTTCTCGTTTTGTTGCCTTTCTTTGTTTATATTTTCGTGTATGCTTATGCAGAGACGCAAGCTTATAGAAGAAGAGCTTAAAAAGATCCATGAGGAGATTCCTGAGTACAAAACACATTCGGAAACCGCTGAGGCTGCAAAACTGCAAGTGCTTAAGGAGCTAGAAAGCACAAAGAGGCTCATAGAACAGTTGAAGCTTAATCTGGAGAAGGCGCAAACCGAAGAACAACAGGCGAAGCAGGACTCGGAGCTTGCTAATCTGAGGGTTGAAGAGATGGAACAAGGAATAGCTGAAGATGTTAGTGTTGCAGCTAAAGCGCAGCTTGAGGTTGCCAAGGCGAGGCATACAGCAGCAATTACAGAGTTGTGTTCTGTCAAGGAGGAGCTAGAAACTCTGCACAAGGAATATGATGCTCTAGTGCAAGATAAAGATGTGGCCGTAAAGAAAGTTGAAGAAGCCATGTTGGTATCAAAAGAAGTTGAGAAGACAGTTGAAGAACTCACCATAGAGCTGATAGCAACAAAGGAGTCACTGGAATCAGCACATGCTTCTCATTTGGAGGCGGAAGAACAGAGGATTGGAGCAGCCATGGCCAGAGACCAGGATACTCACCGCTGGGAGAAGGAACTAAAGCAAGCAGAAGAGGAACTCCAAAAACTTAACCAACAGATACATTCTTCCAAGGATCTAAAATCAAAGCTTGACACTGCCTCAGCGCTGCTTCTTGATTTGAAGGCGGAATTGGTAGCTTATATGGAATCCAAGCTAAAACAGGAAGCGTGTGACTCAACTACGGACATTGACCATTCGACAGAAAACATGAACAATCCAGATTTACATGCAGCTGTTGCTTCCGCAAAGAAGGAACTTGAAGAGGTCAATATCAATATCGAGAAAGCAGCTTCTGAAGTGAATTGCTTGAAATTAGCCTCCTCTTCCTTGCGACTGGAACTCGAGAAAGAAAAATCTGCGCTTGCCTCAATCAAACAAAGAGAAGGAATGGCCTCCGTAGCAGTTGCTTCTTTAGAGGCTGAAATTGACAGAACAAGGTCCGAAATAGCTTCGGTTCAGTCAAAGGAGAAAGACGCGAGAGAAAAAATGGTGGAGCTACCCAAGCAACTTCAGCAAGCAGCAGAAGAGGCTGATGAAGCAAAGTCGCTTGCTGAAATTGCTCGTGAAGAGCTACGAAAGGCAAAAGAAGAAGCAGAGCAAGCAAAGGCTGGAGCAAGTACAATGGAGAGCAGGCTATTTGCTGCGCAAAAGGAAATCGAGGCAGCTAAAGCTTCAGAGAGGCTGGCCTTAGCCGCCATCAAGGCTTTGGAGGAGAGTGAATCTACACTGAAAGCTAATGACGTCGATTCTCCACGAAGCGTTACACTTTCACTAGAAGAGTACTATGAGCTAAGCAAACGTGCTCACGAGGCAGAAGAAGTAGCCAACTCTAGAGTAGCAGCAGCGGTTTCAAAAATCGAGGAAGCTAAAGAAACAGAAATGAGAAGCTTGGAGAAGTTGGAAGAAGTAAACAGAGACATGGATGCAAGAAAGAAGGCCTTAAAAGAAGCAACTGAAAAGGCTGAGAAGGCCAAAGAGGGCAAGTTGGGAGTTGAACAGGAGCTGAGGAAATGGAGGGCAGAGCATGAACAGAAGAGAAAGGCTGGTGATGGAGTCAACACTGAGAAAAGCCTAAAAGGAAGCTTTGAAGGAGGAAAGGATCTAAGTAAGTTGGAGCAATCACCTGAGGCTGCTGTTTATGCCTCTAGCCCAAGTGACTCATATGGAACAGAAGATAACTCTGAAAACAATCAATCCCCACAGACTAAGTCTGGAAAGAAAAAGAAGAAGCTTTCTTTCCCCCGGTTTTTCATGTTCTTGTCAAAGAAGAAGTCAAATAATTGAGTTCAGTACCAATTCACGCACCTAACTCTCTTTTTCTGTCTCAACAAAGTATATTGGGATGTAAATGGTTTTTTTTTTTTTGCTTTTTCTTTTTCTTTGTTTGCATTGTAAGTCGAGTCCTCCTTTTTATTTATACGAAAAATGTGACGAGGAATAAAAACTATATAGAGTAAAACTTTTATAAATTAATAATGCTGAGACCATATAATTTTAATAATTTAGAGAATTGCCTTTTATTTATCGATAAATTAATAAATAAAGAAAATTTTCGATTTTCATATTTTTAAAAATTTCTTATTTAAAGTGAAGTTTTTGTTATAACTAGATATGTACCCGCGCGATGCCGCGGGGTGCTTTTTTATACTTTTTTTTTTGGTTGATGTAAATTTTATTTGTTTTGTTGTTTGTTATGTTTTGTTATATTGTTGGTTTTATTTGAATGTACATTTATTTTATATTTTGATATCTTTTATATAATATTTATTTGTAAGATAGTAGTAAGAAAAACTAATAACATTAAAACTTATGAGTAAACCTATGTTTATCTTTCTTTCGAATTATATATTTGAATTTTTTTTTTATACAAGTTATGTTCTAATTTTTTTTTATAATATAAAAACATCTTTTTATAAAAGACGTTTGATTGATTAGGAAACAAAATTTAATAAAGATCGGTAACAGCATGTTGAAGATGATCTTGCTGGGACAAGACGGAGCTTGCTTGGTTGATGTCCAGTTAACTCTCAGATGGAACCTACCTGAAGTTTACATCGCATTCTCAAGAATGATTTAAAACAATGACTTTTCTTTTCTCACTTCTTTCGATCAAACCAACTATTATCAAAGATCACCCCAAGATTCAATTAATTTGTAGAAGATTTTGTTTTGGAATCAGGGTGGATACTATGACACAATAACATTTCTCTTACTTCTCAAACTTATGTTTTTCAAAATTTTGTTTTTGGTACCTATAATTCTATTTAGCACGTGTTGTCTAGGTTTGAATTCGCGCTACGCCGCATAATAGTTTTTTAAATCTTTTTTCTTTGTTTTTTTTTTCTTTTTTTTTTCGATTTCATAATTTTATATATGTTGTTTGCAATTAAGTTTCATAATCATTTTGATATTTTCAATGGCAAATTTGGTTTATTGTTATTATTATTTACATCATAGTATGATTTTAAAATATTTGATTTCATAAATTAAGTTTTAAAATATATTTTTAATTTTATTACCTATATTTTTTAATTTTATTACCTTAAAAAATAAGATTATAAATTATAAACACTTAGTTCTTGATTTGTTTTTCACTCAATCACCTTTTGCTTGACAAATCAATTCGTTTTCCTGATATTTTTTCCAATAATTTAGCAATTCTTTTTCTGTTATCACTATCTTCATTTGAGGCCCTATTTTTGAAAAGTTTCTTTAAGTTAAACGGATAGAGGTAGAAAAACAAAAATTACAGTTACAGATAATAAAAGCAGTTAATTGAATGTTATAGACTAACTAAAATCCGAGAACCAATTCAATGACGTAATATATATTATATCCAACTTTCTAGAGAGATGTATCTTAATAGTTTAGCTTGGGAAAGACGATGATTTAAGACATCTCATTCACTCTGTCTGCAACCTTATAAATGAAACAAACTTACCTTGTAAAAATAAGGTAACCTTTACATAAAAACAAGATATGGCAGGAATGAGGAGCATTTTTGCAAACGAATATGGCTTTCTTGGACTTTAGATCCGTCATTTTCTTACCATGAGTAATGCTTATTTGATGCAGCTCCCATTACTAACCACTTAATTTTGTACCGAGCAATTAGTTCTACAATACATTCCTCATTATTTTTTGAATCTTTCACAGTTTTTTTTCCAAAAACCTTCTCTCTGCATAAAAGCAGAAGCAGTTCAATACAACATTATAACAAAATTCATTAGTATGAGCATTAGAGCCCAAATAGACACAAAAGTCTCGTTAGTGTATTTCTATGTTATTCCTAAATCAAAGAAACCGTTTAAAGAGAGCATACCTAGGATACAACCATTGGCTTTGTGAACCGTATGTTGGATACTGATCCAGAAGTTTCCATGGGATGCAATAACATTAACAGACCCAACAAAGCAGTAAACACCAATCTTGTAAAGCTAAAATCATCTCTACCCATAATTTAGATTTATTAACAAAATACTCAATAGCAAAGACTCTGCATCAATAAGCCATTTCTATAACTTTTCGCTAAACCTGTAGAAAGAAAAATCAAAGCTTTAGAAGGCATCCAACATTTAAAATTAAAGCACAGTTCCAATTTAGTTTAATGTTGAAACCTTTTTTTGCTCAATACCCATTAAACTATTAGCAAAGCTCTAACAAGAGACTCAAACAGTAATGATGCAGAAAAGACCAATTAAAATAAACTTAGAAAATCTAAGAAAGAGAAGAGCAAACCTAGAACACGATCTTGTAGCTTTGACTTGATTGTACAGTATTGGAGTTAGTTTGACCGAATACAGAGCTTTATTTTGTTTCAGACAAGCTGGCTAAAGAAAAGACTTAAGAGGGAAAAAGTACATGTCTGAAGGTATTGGAAAAGCTAAATGAGATAAAAGTCTGGTTTTCCTCTTCATCAGCAGAGAATTCTAACAGAAATACTTACATATACAAACTGGAGTACAAGGGGTACTTTAAAGTTTTCTGCAACTCAGGTTTTACAGCTCATTAAGGAATGCTCTTATCGCATCTAGTAGCAATCTGCAAACACATTAGTATAAGCTTAAACAAAATCCGTAATTAAACACCATAATTTGTTTGATCGATCTAACCATCTGTAATACTGGCTCTTTTTTTTTTTTTTTTTTTCGTCGAACCTGTAATACTGGCTCTATTATCACAGAACGATATACGAAATTTCGACCTAAAAACTTGAAATCCGCCTTTAATTGTCGACTCCATCAGATCAAATCACTGATCTCCGGCGAAAAGAAGCCTCCGAGAGGCGGCGACTCCCGATTTCTTGTTGTGACCCTCTCGAAATCCTGAATCCGATTTGTCGTGATACCATCCCACCGATCTCTACGCTTCCTGTACGATCTGCGATTTACCTGTATCCAAACAACACCAATCGGACCGGGAAAATTCAATAATCCATCTGCGCTCTTGTCACTCTTGAGTCTTGATCATATCAAATACAGTATCAAATTCATTTTTACTGATGTGTCAACACCAGGATGCAAGAAAAAGCTGATGTGTCAGATGCTGGAGAGGCCTTATGTCTTTTAGGGTGTTGATTTACATTTTTTAGAGTTTCACTAGGGCTAATTCCGCGCTACGCGCGGATTGATTTTAATATATATATATATTTTGTGTTTTGTACATGTATGTAGGTT
>OVAQ01001704.1:0-16344 GCA_900406345.1 Erysimum cheiri
ATTTTCCGAATTACCGGTGACGAAGAAGAAAGCAAGCTGGTTGAGTTTCCGAGACGGGATGAGCTGGTATACGGCGTATTAAGGTGAGGGTAGGGCGGCGAGGAGAAGGAGGAAGAAGAAGCGAAGGAGGACTAGAGAGAATAAGATGATGAACCGCCATTGTTNTAAAAAATCTTTCGAAGAAAAAGCAATAAAACGCGGTCGCTTTAATACGCTTTTTCAATTTGTTTGGTTTTTTTTGTTTCCTCTTTAAGTCCCACTAGTGATGGAACTCAACTAAAATTGTTGGCGATCATTTTATGATTTTTTTCCAAATTATGTTTTTATTGCATAGAAACAAACCATTCCACTGACATTTTACACTACCTTTTAATTTGGAAGCTTACAACGAAAACTAAGACAAACATAAAGAAGCTAGCCTACTTCCACAATGAGTAAAAGGAAACTGCCTCTCCTTTCCACATTAACTCAGCAAAGGATCCTTATTTCCCAGTTGTTGTCATACTTTCTCTGTAAAGATTTGGCTCCATCAATTGCATCTTTTCCAAATGCTTCTGTGGCATCCTCGCATACCATTTACTCTGAGGAACAATATGTTTTCTTATAATATTCTACACCAGTTTATTACACGATGTGATCGAAAGATGTGATCCTTGCATTCAAATATTTACAAAAACAATCTAATTAAACATTCCATCCATGAGCCTAGGTTTTTCTAAGTTTTCATCGGAGCATATCTCCGGAATGTATATGGAGTCCGCTAAGCACTGGCGATATAGTGAAACCGTTTCCGTCCACGCGGTATGAGGGATGCGCGAGCGGGACTGGTCGATCCGGAATTGGGGGAACCTCGATGTCTCCTTCAAGCATTTTCAATGCATCTAATATTGTGGGCCTTAGAGCAACCAATACATGGGCGCACAAAATCCCAACTTGCAAGAATCTCTCCATTATCCCTTTCGGATTCGAGATCCCCGAGCTCAACAAAGACTGGTCAAGAGCTTCCTCTGTTTTCCCAGCTTTTACCAACGACCAAGCCCAATCCGTTATCAGAAACGTGTTTGGCGATCCGGAAGTAGACAGATCGAGAGCTTTCCTTCCACACATTATTTCCAATATAACAACCCCGAAGCTATACACATCGCTTTTTTCGGTGAGTTGACCATAGAGCGCGTACTCAGGAGCCAAATAACCGTGTGTTCCCGCCACTCTGGTAGTGAGATGAGACTCTCCTTCTCTACTCTGCTTAGCTAAACCGAAATCCGCTACCCTCGCTCTCATATCCACATCTAACAATATGTTTGTACCTTTGATATCCCGATGGTAAATCGCGGGCTTCACTCCGTAATGCAAGTATGCCAACCCTTTAGCTACATCCAAAATGATGCTCTTTCTCTGAGGCCAGCTCAATGGCATCTTCTGAGTCTCACCCCGAGGAAACAAGTGATCATCGAGATTTCCATTAGACATGTAATCATAAACAAGATATCTCTGACTCTGACTATCATCATCAACCATACTACAACCTCTAAGTGGAACAAGATTCCTATGTTTCAAATTGCTAATGATCTCAACCTCATTGCGAAACTCTGCATCCCCTTGAAACTCAGATTCTATCACCTTCTTAACCGCGATAACCGATCCATCCGGTAAAACCCCTTTGTAAACGAAACCAAAACCGCCTCGACCGATGAAATTCTTCTGAGAGAAATTGTTGGTTGCCTTCTCTAGTTCCTCGATTTTGAACCAGATTGAGCCAGTGTTTGGCCTCCATTTCGGCCTAGACTCTTGATCCTCCCAACCAACTTCTCCTCTTTTAACCGCTTTACCGAACCGGAAATACAAACCGGCAATAACCAGAGCNGCAGAGCAGCGAAAATAGCTCCGGTTATCCCTAAAACAAGAGCGAGAGTGTGTCTCTTCTTCTTGGAGCTCAATGGAGATGTCAAACTCAAAGAGAAGAGACAAGAGAGAGCATCATCACCCTCAGGACCTTTCTTATTGACGATACCAGCGGCGTAAAGAACAGCGAAATGGTAACAGCGGATACCATTGGAGCTATTACCGTCCAAATTGATGAGCTGAGTCTGAACCCTAAATCCAGCGGCCACACAAGCGTCGCAGCGGGTGAGATCGGTGAGGCCAGTGCTACAGGCGGAGTCAAGCGCCGTCGTGGGACCGAGACGAGAGACCCAATCTTTGGTTGTTTGGATTCCGGCACAGGTATCGTTAGTGATTACGAATTGAGTCGGGTCGAAGCAGTCAGAGGTGAGATTGGAAGGGAGAGAGAGAGAATCGAGCTTGGCTTGGAGGTTGGTGAGGCAAGAGACGGAAGTGGCGAGATCAGGGAGACGGAAATTGGATGTTTGTTTGAGACGATGAGCTAGAGGGATTCCGATTAGAGTTAGGACCGATTGGCAACAACTGCTCTTGCTATTCACTGATTTGTCGTAGTTTCGACAATCTTTTGTGTTCCATGGGATTCTTAGGACATGGGAGAAATCCAAAGGACAAGTCGGTGACGGTGACGGCGACGGAGACTGAGCAACCGAGGTTGAGAGATTCGAAAATAAGAGGAGAGAAAGAAGAAGAAAGAGAATCGATTTCGGCATGTTCGTGCTGGAATTTGGTGAAGAAATTGAGAGTCTGAGGTTTTTTTGGTGGTGGAAACTGGAAAGTGAGTGATTGATTTGGCGGCCATTAAAGTTGAGGAGATGGGAACAAAACGTTGGATTCGGGTTTGGTCAAAGAGGCTGCTTTGATCTTTTTGACTTGGGAAGCAACATGGAACCTCACTGCTTGTCCCACCTTCAACTGCCAACACTGACAATAAATGAACATATTCTTTCTTTCTTTATCATTTCACGCTTCTGTCGTTAAACATGTTATTAATAATAAGATCCACAAAACTATAAAATTCGAATTACTTCTACCGTTAAATAAAATTAATACAAAATTTGAGAGATAATAAGCCCATAATAATACAAAGGAAAAAAAAACTCAAAAAGGGTCAACCAGAGAATCCAAAAAAATAGGTCAACTAGAGATATTATTTAAAACAGCCGAGTCGACAAAAAATACATACTCCGTATCAAATTAGACAGACCTTTTTCTTTATCGAAAAAAAATTAGACAGACCTTTTTCTTTATCGAAAAAAAATTAGACAGACCTCTTACGTGGAGAGTTATTATCGCATGCTATCAGAAATGGGGATCCACTATTGCTGAGAAAAATAATATTATATGCAACATAGAGAAAGCTTGTAGCACTACATTCGAAACAGCCGATCATGTTGCATACCGACGATTTTAATACTTTACAATCGAAACAGCTTATCATTTGCTATTCTCGTGTCAATATGATCATGCACTTTCGATAATTACAAATGTACCGCTGCTAAATGTATGTTTTTTGACTGTGTCCATAATATTTTAATTATTTTAATATAATGGTTAAATGCCTTGAGTTAATTCTTGAAATCTGAAACTATAGGTAGTGAGTTCAATTGCCAATAAAGTCATAGTAAGAGTTATTAGAAGAAGTTATTTTAACGAAGAAATTATTAAAAAGTACTATATAAATTAGCTTAAAGTAATAAAAGAAAAATTATTACAAAAAAGGAACAGAATTTTCCTAATAAAAGGCCCAAACAACTCGGCTCTTCGTCTGTCTGGTAATCTAATTCCTACACACGACAACAAGTTTCCTAATCTCTCTCTCTCTCTCTGTTTTTCTCTTTCCGCCAGTTTTCCGATCATCATCTTTATCATCTCCTTCTTCTGGATGCAATGGGGACTCCTCGTTCGCCGGCGACAGATTTCTTCGGAATTTCCAAGACAGCATGCAAAGCCTACAAGTCCCTCGTCACCAAACTCCATCCTCTCTCTTCTCATCGCAAATCCGAATCCCAATCCGACGTCGATTCCGTACGTTTTTCATCTTCTTCTCTATGGAATCACATCTTTTCAATTCAATACTATAAAATGTGACGAAAGCTACTTTTTGATGATCATTTCATTTACGTGTCTTTTTGTTAAAATTTCATATACGTTTTCACAAATGAGCAATGATTTTTACTTAATAGCGTAGAAATATATAGCAAAAATCGTTATGGATTTTGATACTTTTCTTTTCTCTTGGAGGATTGTTTGAGCAAATATATTTTGTTTGAGAACTGCGTAGAATTTGAAACTCTGTTTCCAAAAATAAATATCCCAAATTTCAATCAATCCAAATTGTTAGAACGTAACGAAGTAATAGTTTGTAAACAATTATAGGCAATCCACCGGAGATATCTGGAGGAGAAATTTGCGGAGGAGGATGATCTGATTGCTGCTCGGAGAGGTCTCCGGTTACAGAGCATGGACGATAGCACCGTCTTCAAACGTCGATCTTCTCTGTTATCAAACTCCAGTAGCCGCCGCAGCCACACGCCGCAAGCTCGACCAACCTACCTCTCCTCCTCCGCTTCTTCCAACCGCCGATCAGCTTTCTCAAGAAGCACAAGCCGTAGAGACGAAGGAAGCAGCCACGGCGGAGGGAGAAGCCACGGTTTGAAATCACGTCCGATCTCGAACAATGCGAGTCCCATGACATCACCTTTCACAAGCCCTAGAGGGAAAGATCAAACGTTAGGTGATTTGTTTGGATCCGTACAGGGTTTAACTTCTCCTCCAAGCTCTAGTCCTATTAACGGCGTGAAACAGTCTTCTCCTTCGTCGATTTCAAAGAGCGCTAGCAAGAGAGATAAAGATGATAGAGGCTCTGCAAGCTCGGCCACGTCGACGTCTGTGCCGTTTTCGAAGAGCAAGAGCACGAGACAACAGGATGCGGCTGGGTCAATGGGGAAGAGTATAAGCCGTAGGAGCACAACGCCGATAGTGTTTTCGCAGTCTACACCGCCGAAAAAACCGCCGGCTGTGGAGAAAAAGCTTGAGTGTACGTTGGAAGAACTCTGCCATGGCGGAGTCAAGAACATCAAGATCAAAAGAGACATCATCACCGATGAAGGGTTTGTTTCTTTGCTCCTAATCTCATGTTTATTTTTTTTAGATATGGTTTCGGTTTAGGTTCGGTTAGATATGGTTTGGTTTTATTCAACGAATCATTCATTATGTTCCACTATGAACAGATTGATTAGGCAACAAGAAGAAATGTTAAGAGTGAACATAAAACCGGGATGGAGGAAAGGAACAAAGATCACATTCGAAGGAGCAGGGAACGAAAAACCGGGCTATCTTCCGGAAGATATCACATTCGTGGTTGAAGAAAAGAGACACCCTTTGTTCAAAAGACGCGGAGACGACTTAGAGATTGCGGTAGAGATTCCTCTTCTAAAGGCTTTAACGGGATGTAAACTCTCGGTGCCACTATTGAGTGGCGAGTCAATGTCAATATCGGTAGGAGAAGTGATCTTCCACGGATTTGAGAAGGCGATTAAAGGTCAAGGAATGCCAAATGCTAAAGAAGAAGGTAAGCGAGGGGATTTGAAAATAACGTTTCTAGTCAATTTCCCGGATAGGTTGAGTGAAGAACAACGGTCAATGGCCTATGAGGTTTTGAAAGATTGTTCTTGGGCTTAAAGATTTATCATATATAATGGGTTTCTTCATGCCTTTCACTTATTCTTCTTTGTATATAAGTTTCCTACGAGTCGAGGGCTTAATGCGTTAAGTTTGTGACTCGTTGACACTTAGGCTTAATTTATATATTTTCTTTACATATATATTCATTTTCTTAGATTGAGCTGTTTCTATATGATTCTCGTTGTACAATTGTCTTCTTCTGTGTCTATATATAGTTTATTGTCATTGTTTTGAAGGCTTGCATTGACAGTAAACTATAAATGCCAAACAATCATTTGCGGCTGACTTAAACAAGTTTTTTCATTTTTTTTTATAAAGACTTGCAAAAGCCTAACGGTCTACAACATACACAAGGTTTTGTCAGGCAATAAGTATAGATTTGGCAATTCATTCTATATCAGTAAGTATACATTTGTATAAGTATGGCATCCCAGATGGAAAATTCAGATTAGTTGTTTTTGCAGTTTCTAAAAGGCATGTAAAACGTCTAGTGATTATTGATTCATAACCTCGATCGACAAAGTCAACTATCTTAAAATTTTCTCCTCAGCTTTATGATGTTGATAGTATTTTGGATTGGATTCAAAAGAAAATTCATAGATTATAATCAACAATGTACACAGGAATCTTCAAAGACCGCATAGCGCAGTGGATTAGCGCGTCTGACTTCGGATCAGAAGGTCGTGGGTTCGACTCCCACTGTGGTCGAATTTTAAGTGTTTTGAGGAAATTTAGTTTTTGGAAAATTGAAGCTGCTACTAGATGCTCTCCATTATTTCCTTATTGCATTCAGAAAATGTAACTCAAAAGAACGTTAAAATCCCTTTTCTCTGGTGAGAGCTTTTTGTGTGATAACACATCGACTAAAGATTCATGAAAGAGTAAAACTGAAACAACAAAAGTCCATAGACTCTGTTTGCAGACTTGGGTCTCAATATCTTTAGTATTCACTAAAAAGCAATAGCGTTGCTTCACCTCATATATACTATATATATAGGAGAACGTATTCATTAGGTACTTATCATTGCTTGATAAAGAAACGAAAGACATTCTCTGTGAACAAAGATGTATGAACTCCATAGAACCTTTATTTGACAGTTTAAAAAAGCGGTCACAGAAGTTTCAGCATTTTCAGTCTTCCTTCATGCTCTGCATCCAGCTTCGGGGGAGTGTAACTTCCGTGAAGATCCTCAACAATGTACTCCTTTGTGAGCTCTCTCTTGGTGAGAATATGGTAATGTCGCTGCCATATCCTTTGGATGGCCATAGTAGCAGCAAGAAACCCATATGCTAAACCAAGAATGGCAAAGATGACGACGAAAACAACAACAAGAGCGAAACAAGCTTCCATTGAAGCAGGGAAACAATCCAAGACACCCCATCCGTAACAGCAGTTCTGGCATCCAGCCATCCTCGGGTCATTACCGTTGAGAGCAGAACAATGTAGAATGATTCCAAGAAATCCAGTCAGCACAAAGAAGGATATAACCCCTAAGATTCATGATACACCAAATGTTTAAACGCATGTTAGGATTCTAGATCAGTGGTATTCGAAAGGAATTTTATTAACAAATGAAAGGGAGATGATAGATTCGGGATTACCAATACAGTAATAAAACGGGATGGGATGCTTTGACAATATACGATCCCAATCATCGTTGAAAGAGTTACGAAACTCTCCATCTTTGTCCATTATGTATGCAAATCCGGCCATCACAGCGATAACCTAGAATGTCAACAATCTTCTTCTTATCAGACGTCAAAAAGATTCATTGTCTCTTAAGATTCTTACTGATTTTTATATTTCAAACAGTCTCTATGGAAGAAACAAGCTTCAACAATGGCAAGCCAAGAAAACAAAACACAAGTCACAGTGAGCAAAATGAATAATTAGACAGTCATCAAAATCCATTCTCAGAACCATGTGAAATTGCGCAGTGACCAGGTCAAGATTCGAATTTAGATTCACTCTGTGACCCAGATAATGACAACAGACACATTATCCTCGGAATCTTTTAATTAATGCTTTATCATCCTAATGAAAACTGCAGTATAAAAACCATGAAGAAAAAGCTTAGAGAACTTACAGTTTGTACAGCTAAGAACACCAAAAGCACATCCCTGGCGACAAAGAGTCTGAATTTAGCTTTTCGACGCCACGAGTTGTTATCCTCAAAGGGTTCGACTCTCAGATGAAACTGTGCTTTGCAGGTGGTACAGTGAGAGAAAGCAAAACCTTCCTTGACCGATCGCCAATGATCGAGACATGAGCGATGCACGAATTGTTGAGTGCCTTTACACATACACGGTGATATCAATTCATCGCCTAACAATTCGCTATCGTCCTCCAAGCAAATACGACAACTAGGAGCTGAAGAAGCATCGTTCTCCAAATCTTCAGTTTTTATCTCATCGCTATTTCCTGCCACCACAGACGCAGAAGGAGACGCCGAAGAAGAAGATGAAGAATTGGTGTGATTTCCCAACAAAGGAGCAGAATCACTTAGCTTCTGCGAATCCGGTGGCTGCAATTGTACTTCACCTTGCATCATTGATCAACCTTCGCTAACCCTAAATTTCAGACAAAAGAACAAATTTATTGGTGGAAATTAATCGGTGTGATCAGAGGGGGAAGGATTCGAATTCGAATCAAACATATTAGGGTCTCTGAGTTTTTGATCGGCCGGGAAAAAATCGTGCGAGGATGTGAGAAGATTACAGAAGTGGAGAAAGGCAAAACTTAAGAAGGTCAAAGCGAGAGAGAAAATAAAGCTTCTTTATTTTGGGAATTGAAAGAGATGAATAGAAAAAGTAAAATAAAATTGGGGTGAGAGAGGCTCGAACTCTCGACCTCAGGATCACTCAGTAGCTATGAGACCTACGCGCTAGCCAACTGCGCCACCACCCCTTTTTGTTTAATGATTTGAGAGTAGCGTTACTCAGTGATCACAAACCGCCAAATCCTTGTTAAAGCTTTCTTTGTGTACACGTAACTACTAACATTAACCGCCATTCATATTAGTAAATCGGTTGAATTGTTGCAGCTGGATTGTGATAGTAGATTTGCTGCAAAAAAATCGTTTTATAGAAAAATTGTATGAAATGGCCTAATATAAACATGTCGAAATCAGCCAAATAGCCTAATTTCAATGCCACGTAAACCGAGTCGAGTTATGGTTGAACCGGTCGGTAAAGTCCGGCTATTAAATTGCATTATTAATATTTTCTTTAACGACATTTAGGGGGGGGGGAAGCACATGAGATGCATTAATGAAAGCAATGAATAAAGAAAGAGAAGACCGTTGGAGAAGACGAGGAAGCAACCATGTGCGACGGTTTCTACTTGGTGCAGCATTCCATGAGCTTTCTCTTCTTTGACTATATTTTATTTCACAAATTAAATGAAGAAAAAAAGCTAAACTTTATTATTATTCTCTCGCAATCACACAGATGCAGATCAATTCTCAATTTTTATCGGGAGAAAAGTTTCTTGCGAATTTCCTGGAAGATCTCCTCAGTGGAGATGGAGCATATGATGAAAGAAGGGAGGTCTCTAGCAGAGACGCCGACTTACTCTGTTGCTTCAGTTGTCACTGTTTTGGTCTTTGTTTGTTTTCTCGTAGAACGAGCCATCTACAGATTTGGCAAGGTGTGGTTTCGTTTTGTTTTTTTTGTTTTTACTAATTTGTGCCTACTATGTGTTTGTTGAAATGCTCAGCTCGAAAATAGGAAGTGAGTACAAGAGTTTTATGAGTTTTCTACACTTGGATACTAAAGTCTCTTGCTTTCCTTGATTAGTGAGCTGGAAAATGGTTTTATCTGATAATGGGAAGTAGAAAGTGAGAATTTTGATGGAGCAAATGTTTCTTTTGTGTTTCAGTGGTTAAAGAAGACTAGAAGAAAGGCACTTTTTACTTCACTGGAGAAGATGAAAGAGGGTATGTCAAATAAACTTGTGGTGAAGTCATGCAGAAATAGTAAAGATGCATTTCTTGTTTTCATATGATTTTGACTTGTTAAACTTTCTTCATAGAGTTGATGTTGCTGGGACTTATATCACTGCTGTTGTCACAAAGCGCAAGATGGATTTCAGAAATCTGTGTAAACTCTTCCCTTTTCAATAGTAAATTCTACATTTGCTCTGAAGCGGACTATGGAATCCATAAGAAAGTTCTCCTCGAACACACTCCTTCTACAAACAACACTTCCTTACCTCATCATGGGATACATGAAGCCTCTCATCAATGTGGTCATGTAAATGTCTATTTATATGTCGACTTAAAAGCCTCTTCTCCATCTAACCTTTAGTAATTGCTGAACTAGTTCTTGGATCCAATGTCAGGGCCGTGAACCGTTTGTGTCGTACGAGGGCCTCGAGCAACTCCTAAGATTCTTGTTTGTCCTGGGTATCACTCATGTTCTGTACAGTGGCATTGCCATTGGTTTAGCCATGAGCAAGGTACACATTCTAGCTCCTGAATCTGCATATGAGTGTTACAATTTTATTCTTGGGTATTTCTATGTTGCTCGGGAAGGAAAACTTATACTGTAGTTGCTATCAGAGGATTCCCTTATGGTCAAATATATTGTGATCTTAAGTATATGTCAATAGAATTTATCTTCAATCTCAAAATTGAGGAAAAAGCTTCGATATTCTCATTTGTGTACAAAGAGTGTTGTTAAGGTTATGCAGACGAACAGAACACGGTACAATCAGAAACAGTGTTGTTGTTTTATCATGTAATGCAGATTTACAGTTGGAGAAAATGGGAAGCCCAAGCGATCATAATGGCTGAATCTGATATCCATGGTAAATGACACAACTTTTCTATTTCACCTTAAAGTAAAAGCTTGTATGTTTCTTTGATGGATCTCATCTTAAGGGTACATGATGAACTGTGTTACCTTAAGGATTAGGAACAACTTGAAACTAAAATTATGCTCAGAATTTAGGCTGTGGAGATGCTTTTATGCAGCATTTGCAATTATCTCTTCTCCTTGGCTACCGGGTTAAATCCAATTAACCATTATTATAAATACAAATATAGGAATAGGCAAAATTTTCCTTTCTAGCCTAATATAATCACTTACACTGAATTAAAATGAACTGGGGTGGACAGGAGACGTACAGTATGTTTCTCTGTAATTTCCGTTTTATCACAAACACTTAATTTTTTGTTAAAGGTACGCCTAGGATGCTTTAATTTTCATAGTCATATATATCCTCGTCTTCTTGACATTGTTCAACAGCAAAGAAGACCAAGGTGATGAAGCGTCAGTCTACATTTGTTTTCCATCATGCCTCTCATCCTTGGAGTAATAATCGTTTTCTCATCTGGATGGTAACTTTCCATGCTTTTACCTTAAACTGTTTACTTTTTTAAAAGTTCCTATCTCCAGTTAAGAACATCTTGATACAGATGGTTTTTTTATTAGTAACTGCAACTATCAAAAAACATTGCTAGAAGAAAGAACAAAGACAGTTACATGTTTCTCCAGAAATTTTCTTTTTTAATGGAGTTTCTCCAGCTATAAAAATATGTTTTCTATTGCAGCTTTGTTTCCTGCGGCAGTTTAGGGGATCCATACGAAAGTCTGACTACTTTGCACTTCGGTTAGGTTTCCTCACAGTGAGTATTTTTTTTTTTCTCGTTTCTCAGTCATTCCTTTCAAATATAAACTATAACTTTCTATGTAATACTTCTTTGGAGCGAATGTTGATATTTTTATTCTCGGACTTCTTATCTAATCTGGTAGCTGGCATGATTAGTGTACTAAATCAGTTTTTCATTACTTTGAAATATCAGAAACATAATTTGCCATTTACATACAACTTCCATATGTACATGGTACGAACGATGGAAGATGAGTTTCATGGCATTGTTGGAATTAGGTATGCGTTTCTTAGAAATGAGAGTTTATCAAAGAATCTTTATGCGACTGTTTTCAGAAGATTTCATAAGGTATGCAGAATGGACTGATGAATGTTTCTTGATGAATCAACAGCTGGCCGCTTTGGGTTTACGCTATAGTATGCATCTGCATAAATGTTCATGGTAACTTATCAGTTCGTAAATACAAAGTGCATTCCATTTCTATCTCCACACTTAAGCTTTGTCTTTACTAATTTAATGATTTCATTGCAGGCCTCAATATGTACTTTTGGTTATCATTCATCCCTGCCATTGTAAGTAAAAAAATAAGTAAAAAGCTTGAATTTATAAGGCACTTACACTCAGAGCATGTGTTTGTATCAATTTTGTTGTTTCAGCTTGTCATGTTGGTTGGAACAAAACTTGAGCACGTTGTCTCGAAGCTAGCTCTCGAAGTTAAGGAACAGCAGACAGGCACAACTAATGGGGCTCAAGTCAAACCACGTGATGGACTCTTTTGGTTTGGGAAACCAGAAATTCTGCTACGGTTGATACAATTTATAATTTTCCAGGTAAGAAAAAGGACTTTTTTTTCTCAATTGTACAAGCCATGATCCTTATATATTCACTCACACAGATGATCCTTATATGGTAATGCAGAATGCATTTGAGATGGCAACATTCATCTGGTTTCTGGTAAGGCCACTAGTAAAATACATGCATCAATCCTTAAATCAGCTATGTAAAGTTTTTCGGATTCTTAAAAATCCTTCATTTCATGTAACAGTGGGGAATCAAGGAAAGATCTTGCTTCATGAAGAACCATGTGATGATATCAAGCCGGCTAATATCTGGGTGCGTTTCAAATACACAACAATCCGCAAGAAACCCATTGTCTCTAAGGGTTTTTATTGTTTGGTGAATGCAGGGTACTCGTTCAGTTCTGGTGTAGCTATGGCACTGTGCCTCTCAATGTTATCGTCACTCAGGTTCGTCTGAACCTTTCACTTATCTTCAAGTTGCACATACTTAAGCCTATCCAGGTCTATGAGTAAAGTCTGTTTTATCAAAATTGTATCACCTGAATACGAACAGATGGGATCTAGGCACAAGAAAGCTGTAATAGCAGAGAGCGTAAGAGACTCACTTCACAGCTGGTGCAAGAGAGTGAAAGAAAGGTCTAAGCACGCGAGATCAGTGTGTTCTCTTGACGCAGAAACAATAGACGAGAGAGACGAGATGACAGTGGGGACATTGTCGAGGAGCTCATCGATGACTTCACTGAATCAGATCACCATAAACTCGACAGACCAAGCAGAGTCCATATTCGGAGCAGCAGCTTCATCGAGTAGTCCTCAAGATGAATACACGTCGAGGGTCGAAGAATATCTATCTGAAACGTTTAATAACATCGGCTCGATGCAACCTTTAAACGATGAGATTGAGATTGAGATTGAAAGTGAAGAAGATAATGGAAGGAGAGAGAGTGGGAGTGAAGAGAACAATGGTGATGCTGGAGAAACACTTATGGAGTTGTTTAGGAGGACTTGATCTTCTTGTTTCTTCTTGGGAATGTTGTAATTACTTGACATCTATAAACCACATAAACTACTTTAACAAAGTAAAACTATTCTTTTGTTGGTCGTCCTCTTAACTAACAAGGGTGTCATTCCGGTTTGATGCGGTTTTGGTTTGGTTCACTTCGGTTTAGGAACAATTTATGGGAGTTACTTAAAAACTAAAGAGTATAATGCGTAATTAATAATCTTAGTATCTTTTCTATCTTACAAAGTTACCCGTCCTTTTCCTACCAAAAAAAAAAAAGTTACCCGTCCTTTTGGCTCAAGCTGCCACCTAATCATCTTTGTGTCAATGGTGTATTTAATTAGTCTTTTTTTGTATGTTATTAATCCTTTTTTTTCACTAAAACTATATTGATGAACTTGATATGGAAAGGATTACATATCAGAGGAGAAGCTAAATAAAACCACAGGAAGTAACAATGATTTTCCGAAAACCTACATCTAGAAGAGGATGTGGTTTTTCGATCCACATTAAAAATACCAAGCAAAGCTTTGACTCTAGCTGCCACCTAATCATCCCTTTTAATCTACGGCTCTTGGCTCAAGCTGCCACCTAATCTTCCCTTTATTTTTTTATTACTTGGATAAGTGTATAACTTAGAATCTTTTGTAGCAGACTTGATTTAATCGAGTTTTCTGTTTCATACTTTCATTAATTAACGTTTAATTGAAGGAGGTTCCCCCGTAACGCGGAAGAGATAACAAAGCTCGTATATATATTATAGGGATAGTGTATATCAGTCAGGGCCGGATCTGAAATTTTTGGGGCTCGAAACAAAATAAAAAATGGGGGCCAATATAATATATCAAAGAGAAAAAATTCATAAAAAATTTTAAATAAAAAAAATATTAAACCACTAATGGACATTTTATTGGGCTTTTCTTAATAATCACGTTTTTAAATTTGGGCTAAATAAAAAATCAAAATTTTTTTTGTAATCTTATTAACATTTTTTTGTCTTTATATTATGTATATATATATTTTAAAAAAAAAATAATTGGGGGCTTTTAAAAAATGAGGATCCTAGGCGAATGTTTCATCTGGCTATGCCCAGATCCGGCCCTGATATCAGTATATGTCAACTAAGAGGGAACTCAAATCTGCCTTTTTTCTTTTTATGATACTAATAATTAACATTGACAAACATTAAGCAAAGACTCGAATATAAGGATTTTTAAAAAGACGACTATAACAATTATAAAGTAAGACCACTGTAAAAATTATAGAGTAAGACCACAATTACAGCACGACATGTTACAAAGTCATTTAAAAAAGAAAAAGAAAAAGGTACCCAATTGATATAAAATCATCACTTCGGCCTTGCCTCCAATCATCACTTTGGATCCCGGAAGATCAAGTCGAAAAGAAACACAGAGAAAATGGTGAATTCTAAAGACGAAACGATGGCTGTTTTAGTGTTGCGAGGTTTCATTGTGGGAGCAATATTTCTGCTTATTTTTGTAATCTTCTCGAGATGTTATAAAGCAATACGACGTGCCATACGACGTGAGTTCCTTAATCTCCCTATTCGATTAATTTGGTGTAACGAGTTTTCTCTGCTTTTTGTTTATCTTTTGATATGACCTTAATTATGTATAATATAGGCTATCGAAAGGCTTCCACCAAAACCTACTTAATACCTGCGTCCGTTCCAGAAGGCCAAGACCAAGGCCACTTCATACCTGCGCTGGTTCCAGAGGCAGATTGTTTACCAACCATACCAACCCCATCATGTTATCCAGGACCAACCCCATCATATTATATTCCGCCGCTGCAAATGGGTGGATTTAAAAATAATATTATCTCGGTGATAGATTTCGTTTTGGGAGGACAGGACGACAGGGATTACGATTCCGAATAGGAAAAAAAAGAAATTTGGGTTTAATGTGAACAACTTTAAATTATGAAATTACTCTGCAGCCTTTATCAGGTGATGGATTGATTTCGTATCACCAAAACCATGTACGACCACCACATTTATCTTTATTAAGTACGATCATCCACAGTTTTATTTATCTTATATAGGCTATGAACGTATGAGTTTAGTTTCTCCATGATTAATGACAAGTATGGCACCACTTCAGACCTTACTATATGGTAACAAAATGTAGTTGATTTCAGTATTAAAAAAAAACACAAGAAAAGAAAGAAGAAGAATATAATGCAGAAATTTCTATGAGACATCTACATCCAAACTAGAGTTAAAATGGGATGTGGCTAATAATAAAAGCATTTGATGGATGAGTAATTTCTTGGCTTTCGGTTTCTAAATCGTTTGTTACTATGAACCAATAGTAAAATCTATGTAATAATCTGCGGATAAAAAAGGAAAAAACGAATAAGAAGTTTTGGGCCTAAAGGGCCTAGCCCATTCGACAACAAAAGAGCCGTTGGTCCGTGTTTTTCTATGGATGGATAAAGCTTGGAGAGGTGTCGAACGTAAACGTAACAGTACGGAAAGGACACGCGAAAAGTAAAATAAATGGTTTTCCAAAACGGGACGCAATTTTGGCGTGTTTCTTCTTCTGAGAGTGAGAGTGACTGAGTGAGAGTGAGACAAAGAAGAAGAAGCGAGTGAGCAAAACTTGTCAAGAATGGGGAATCTGTGGGCTATGATCGCGTTTTTGGTTCTGGGAAGCTTGATCCACGCAGCTGACGGCTCGATTCACGAGTACAACAACGAAGGCTTCACTAAAATCGCGAATGCTCTCTACTTTGTTGGTGGTTACGAAGGTATCTATGGTTCTCAGTTTCTGGATGTTCATCCTTCTTCTTCTTATACACATCCGCTCAAGGGAAAGTCCTTCATCAGGTACACTTTTTCGTTTTCTCTTCTGATTCTGTTTCCCGTCGAGTTAGGGTTTTATTTGTGAAAATCGATTTTTCTAGTGGGTTTAGTTTGGTTGCTGCTTCGTTAAGTACTGGTTTTTGCTTGTTTGGTGTAGTGTGTTTCCATGGACATTACAACGGTTTATATACATGCGCTTGTAGATTTTGTTTAGTACTGTTTCTTAGATACTGAATCTTTTGAGTTTGGTGTAGCGTTTCAAGATTTATATGTTGATTTTTGTTACTGCTTCTTAGGGATTTACTCGTGCATTTGTAGATGGAGATCTTACGGTCCTTATGATTCATGTTTTATTTTTGTAGGTTTGATGATATCTCTTTTGTAAGAACCAAGGAATCTGCTCACAAGCAGAACTCCACAACTTCAGGCTTGGTGGAAGCGATACTATTCAGGCCCGATAGACAAGCAGATGAAGCCACCGCTTAGGGCCTCCAAATTATAGGGCCTTTTTAG
>OVAQ01001705.1:1626-16343 GCA_900406345.1 Erysimum cheiri
GTGGGTGGGAGAACGGTGGCCTAAATTCGGCAAGGGTGGCCTAAAAATATATTTGAATGCTATACGAAAACATTATAAAGAAACATAATCGGACATGTGGCATTTTATGTTTCACACTTTTACTTGCCTGTGTTTAGGTTTGGAGGTTCATCTACAAAAGCGTCACCATTGTGACTTTGAATCTTCTCATCAAATTAATCCCAGAAAATCAAACCATGTCAAACGGCCCAACCACATTGAGAATTTATCTATAAATAGAAATAGAAATTAAATCGTTATAATATACGGCAGTCTCCTTTCCTCTATCTTCTCCTCCGTTACTTTTGATTTTCCCGCTTCACACAAACCCAAAGAATGTCCCGTGTGGTAGCAGCAGACGAGAATATGGCGTTACCGTTCTTCTCGCCGGATGTATCAGGCGCGTCGTCTTCTCCAACGTTCGCACAGCTCTTGCAGAACGTCGGCGATTCGACACGTCGTGGTCGTGACCAGCATCACGTTGATGTCGATCTCGCCTCGCCGGACCAATCCGTACCGTTCGTTCTCTCCTTCACCGATCTCACTTACAGCGTCAAAGTTCGCCGGAAGCTCACGTGGAGGCGCAGCGTCCCTTCAGATCCCGGAGCTCCGTCAGAGAGTCTCTTCTCTTCCAAGACGAAGACGCTCCTCAACGGAATCTCCGGAGAAGCTCGAGACGGAGAGATCTTGGCTGTGCTCGGAGCAAGTGGCTCCGGTAAATCGACGCTGATCGATGCATTAGCGAATCGAATCGCAAAAGGAAGCTTGAAAGGAAACGTAACTCTAAACGGAGAAGTTCTCAATTCGAAAATGCAGAAAGCGATCTCAGCTTATGTGATGCAAGACGATCTTCTCTTCCCGATGCTCACAGTTGAAGAAACCTTAATGTTCGCCGCTGAGTTTCGCCTCCCTCGAAGCCTTTCAAAATCAAAGAAGAGTCTCCGTGTTCAAGCTTTGATTGACCAATTGGGACTTAGAAACGCGGCCAATACGGTGATCGGAGATGAAGGCCACCGTGGAATCTCTGGAGGANCCTCCCTCGAAGCCTTTCAAAATCAAAGAAGAGTCTCCGTGTCCAAGCTTTGATTGACCAATTAGGACTTAGAAACGCGGCCAATACGGTGATCGGAGATGAAGGCCACCGTGGAATCTCTGGAGGAGAGCGACGGCGAGTTTCAATCGGAATTGATATCATCCATGACCCGATTCTTCTTTTCCTCGATGAACCAACCTCTGGTCTGGACTCAACAAGTGCTCTTAGTGTCATCAAGGTTCTCAAACGAATCGCTCAGAGTGGAAGCATGGTGATCATGACTCTTCATCAACCTAGTTACCGTCTTCTTCGATTGCTTGACCGTCTTCTCTTCTTGTCCCGTGGCCAAACCGTCTTCAGTGGATCTCCTGCGATGCTACCGCGCTTCTTCGCCGAGTTCGGCCACCCGATTCCCGAGCACGAGAACCGCACCGAGTTTGCTTTAGATTTGATCCGTGAGCTCGAAGGATCTGCTGGTGGAACAAGAAGTTTAGTGGAATTCAACAAAGGGTTTAGACAGAGGAAAGCAGAGCCAAGAACTCAGACCGGCCTGTCCTTAAAAGAAGCCATCAGCGCAAGCATCTCTAAAGGGAAACTCGTCTCTGGAGCTACTACGACGACTCCTGGCTCTGGCTCGAACCCTGTTTTAACCATTCCAACATTCGCAAACCCCTTTTGGGTCGAACTCGCGGTTTTAGCCAAACGGTCCATGACTAATTCTCGCAGACAGCCTGAACTATTCGGGATACGACTAGGAGCTGTTCTAGTCACTGGATTCATTTTAGCCACCATGTTTTGGCAGCTAGATAACTCCCCCAAAGGAGTCCAAGAACGTCTAGGATGCTTTGCCTTTGCGATGTCCACAACTTTCTACACCTGCGCAGACGCTCTCCCCGTTTTCCTCCAAGAACGTTTCATTTTCATGAGAGAAACCGCTTACAATGCTTACCGAAGATCCTCCTATGTGCTTTCTCACTCCCTTGTTGCCCTCCCTTCCTTGATCATCCTTTCGCTTGCGTTCGCAGCAATCACGTTTTGGGGCGTGGGATTAGATGGAGGCCTCATGGGTTTCCTCTTCTACTTCCTAGTCATCTTAGCCTCCTTCTGGGCAGGAAGCTCATTTGTCACCTTCTTATCAGGCGTGGTTCCACATGTAATGCTCGGTTACACCATTGTGGTAGCCATCTTAGCCTATTTCTTGCTTTTTAGTGGATTCTTCATCAGCCGAGATCGAATCCCTGGCTACTGGATCTGGTTCCATTACATCTCCCTAGTCAAGTACCCTTACGAAGCTGTTCTCTTAAACGAATTTGGTGACCCTACAAAGTGTTTCGTCAGAGGAGTTCAGATATTCGACAACACACCTCTAGTCGCGGTGCCGCAGGGGATGAAAGTTAGGCTTCTAGCAACCATGAGCAAATCACTTGGGATGAGGATCACAAGCTCCACTTGCTTGACCACAGGATATGACATTTTGCAGCAGCAAGGTGTAACGGATCTCACCAAATGGAATTGCTTGTGGGTCACGGTCGCTTGGGGCTTCTTCTTCCGAATCTTGTTCTACTTTTCTCTGCTTTTGGGCAGCAAGAACAAGAGAAGGTAAAATCAGAACACAGTTTGATCTCATGGAGGACTGATTTGAAACTTTGGTTTACCGTTGTTTGTATTCTGTATTTTTCTTTTAGTTCTTTGTTGTATATTTTTATTTATTTCGTTGATCAATTGTTGAATCGGAAGTCAACTACTTGCTACTTATTTCAATTATGAATTGGAGAATTCTGAAAAGACTCATTATCAAAACCAGTGATTTTTTTAAGTATATGAAATGACTAATACTTGAATACTTAATTTGCAAAATAACCATTAGAGGGATGTAGCTGCAAATTGCATCATTTGGGTATTTAGCCTAAAGAGTAAAGTTCGAACAGCACATGACAACATAAATTTGGATGAGACGTGTATAGAACAACATTTGGCATGTTTGGTTTGATAAAGTAAAAATATCCACAATGTTTTTATTAGTTCAAAGCCACCGTTTACACATTCCATATAACATCATATGACACGTATGTTGATGGATTTGCTAACCATGGTTAAGAGGTAACCTGTAGTCTCGTTACTAGCCTCGGAAAAACTTCAGTCTCTTGCCTCAGAAATATTTTGATTTATCTTCCAGTTTCCAATAATTTAACCCCTCATTAACAACATATGCTGATTTAACCTGGTGGAATTCCATGCTGTGAACCTTTCAACACTGGAAAAGCAACATCAATCGGAAACCTTCCCCTATGCAAGATCTCGACAAGGGACTTTTCCAAAAAGATGGTGAGATGTACCTTCAAAGTTTCGAGCTCACTTGCGATGAGGAAGAAGATGAGGAACATTTAAACAAACCATTGGCTCCAATTTGCTCTGTCCATGGCCAGTAAATCCAGTTCTACCAACTGTACATGGTTCAACTTGATGGTCTTTACTCTTTAAGTGCAATAGCTTGTGGGGTGAAACAATAATATCAAACTTTCTGAACCTTCATTCTCACACTCCTTTTGCCTATATCAACTGATAATCAGTGGCCATTTCAAACAAGATTGGTGTAGCTTATACTTCAAGTTCCACCAAGATGTGTACTTATCGATCATCTTGGGCATACCTAAAGCTAAATCGATGGCACCATGTTAGCAAAAACCATTATCTGGTTCTTCGCAGATGAAAGTGAATGTTCTAAGCCAATAACTGTTATAGCTCAACCAGATTGTGGGGTTTAAAGGTCTCGGTCCAACTTCACGTAGAGCAGTCTAGTGCTTTAGCATAGAGACTCACTTAATCATCATAACCTGCACTTTACTCCTTGAATAGTTGAATGAGCAAAAAGTCTGGAATTTAAACAAGAGGAAAGTGTCTCTTCTAGCCTGATATCTGTCGGACCAAACATGTTCTACCTAAGCCGGTTGAGAATTACTGAGTGGAGAAGCCTGAAAATTTCCCACATGTATTTACACCATATTTCTTCAGTTGTATACCCATTCCATCTTTATCACGGACAATGCTATAGTGCAGAGGACAACAGTGTAATCTGAATCACAGCAAGAAAGGCAACGAAATTTAGATGATTCCACAAGAGGAGTGCTATATATACACAACCAGGCTACGACCATATTTGAAACTTGTAACACAATAGAGCAGAGTGTCCCTTCACATCAGTTATTGGTATACCCACAGTAATCAACCACTAAGGCCGTCACAATCACACAGTACTTCCCTTTTGATACCTGATTCACTATCACTTATATCTTCCTAATCTTAGAAGGGTCAAGCAAATTGAATACTAACCTTTCTTCTAAAACCCATCACCACCAAGCTCATCTTGTTGCCAACTTTTATTGTGCTTTGAAGTTTCCTCCTCTTCCATATTCTTAGTTCTTCCAGATGCATTCTCAGTTGAGTTCTTATTTTTTCCATCAGTTTCCATTAAACTCCCTTGTTCTTCAGTTTTAATATCAGGGTCCTGTCCGAACCTCACAGCATCGTGGTCATTCTCTACATTAGTAGGTGCACAACCATCATTGTGAAAAGATGGTCTAAAAGAGCTGGTACCATCATGTCTATAACCAAATCGTCTTCTCTCAGCATTAACATCAACACCAAATCGTTCAGAATGAATTGGTCCTTCAAAGAAATCATCACTGTAGTCGACCCTTTCTCGAGGATCCAAGTTATTCAAGTTTCCATGGTTTCTATGTACAACACGATCGGATGGTTTCCTAAAGGAGTTGCCATCTCTTCCATAACCGCGGCCCCTTGCATAACCTCGCCCCCTTGCATAACCCCGGCCCCTTCCAGCATTTGATGGTCTATGCAAGTAGGGTGGAGAATTGTGTCTTCTGACAACCATTTCCCTAGAATAACCAGAATGGTCAGGCGAGTTTATCCTATCCATTCTGTAACCTGAGGGTGATTTCCGATGAGAAAAGTCTGTATGCCCACTGAAAGCTTCCTGTGATCTATTCCTGAAAGACGAGGATGAACCATCTGAGCGTTCTCTTGATCTAACTGGAGATCGTGAACGAAATCCAGAAAAGCTCCCTCTGGGGTTGTTGGAAAACTTTGTTCGTCCTCGAGAAAAACTACCACTCCGACCTTGATACGGACGTTGGGGACTCATAAACATTGGTTCTGTGTTGTTGCCTTGTAATCCCCTTGTGAATTTTTCACCATCTCTAAATCCGTGAAATGCAGATGCATCCTCTTTATTTGTTGGTCCTCTGTTAAATGAAAAGTTAGGGGTTCTTCTCGGAAAGGAGTGGGAATAAGGTGTTCCTTCATCATTTGCAGGCCGTCTCCCTCTCTGAAAATTACTCATAAATGCACCACCCCGACGAGTGTTTCCATGATTATCAAACTCAAAATCTGCATTCACAAGATGAGAGTCATATTGAATTTTAGAAACAACGAGCTTTGTTCTTCAGTAGAAAAATTTGGATATGACTTTTACTTTTTGTGTCCTGCTCATGCCGATTGCTTTCTGTGTTCTCAGGTAATCTCCTTCTGTCAGGCATGAAATTTAACCTTGGGCTTCTCATAAATTTGCCGTGGTACCTCTCATGCGAGAATTTGCAGGATTCATCACTAGCGAAAGAAACAATAATGAAAAATTTAAATACACAAAGACCTTAATAGGGAATGAGACAAAGAAAGGATGGATATAAAAGGCACAGAAATATCACCTCCCTCTCAAAAGATATCTCCGCGGTTCAAGTGGGAAATCAGGCAATCTATCTCTTTCCATTCGAAGTGGCACAAAGCTGCCTGTAGCATCTAGTGTCTTAATTGGAGATTTATTNTAAGAAAAGGCTCAGAAATATCACCTCCCTCTCAAAAGATATCTCCGCGGTTCAAGTGGGAAATCAGGCAATCTATCTCTTTCCATTCGAAGTGGCACAAAGCTGCCTGTAGCATCTAGTGTCTTAATTGGAGATTTATTAGAAACCTGAGCTAAGTTTATAATTCGACTCTGACTACCGTCACTGCACTCCGCAAGAGGATCATTATCAATAGTAGACATTTCTGCCTTGTAAGAAACTGGACTGCTGTTATCTACTATTTCAGGGTTTTCAATGCCGCCTGACACTGTAGAGACACCTGACATTCCTTCACCATCCTGAATTATCCAGCCTTCGTTTTCACCTGATCCATCAAATATTCTACTTTGAAGTTCTGGAGTATGCCTCTTAATATGAACTTCAGTGCTTGCCATTTTGACTTAATTTCAAACATGATATATCAATAGTATATTTCTTAAATTTATTAATAGATGATGAGGTAGAGCATTCTTTAATATGTTTTATTACCTGTATTACCAAGAAGTGCAGGCTGCCTCCCTTTTTCTTCCACACGGTAAGAATTTTGACAGTCGCCATCGTATGGAACATTAATATTCCTTTGTTCAGTTTCAGAACCACCACACTGGGCTTGTGTAAACTCATTACCTTCCGTGAAAACGGCAGCTGGTCCTTGGACGTTGGCGTCATCGTACAAATTTCTTTTTTCAACTTGCTTATTTATTACTCTAGATAGATCATCACCACAATCTGATTCAACCCCGTTACTGTATAACTGTTCCTCTAGCTCCTTACCAGATAAAATAATCTTTTCTTCATCACTTGTAGAAAGTTCATCGGTTCCACGAGAATTACGAGGGAGTTCTTTTGATATACCGGTCTTGCAATCATCTAGAATTTTCTCTTCAGTCAAGGAAGTAACATTCACACCTGAAACATCGAGGTTATGATCTTCACGATCAGCACATGAATAAGTCGTGTGAACTCCACCATGTTTCAGCACTTCGCATAATGTACCATTAGCTGCACTGCTACTCTGGCCTGAATTTTCCTTTAATGTACAGTCAGGATAACTCTGAACGCCTGGAATTATTGTCATTCCATTCAAGGGCATTGGTGCATTGCTGATACCACTAGAACAAGGTATATATTTATCCTTCTGATATGACGTAGAACTTGTAGGTAAATCAGGGACCTCATTTGATTGCATTATTGGTGTATGGGGATGATTCAACGTTCCATCTTTTCTATTGAAAACTTCCAATTGTGCAAAGACATTTGGCTCAGCCTTTATTGATACAGGAACCACTGGCTTCAAAATGCCAGATGAGGGACTATTTCCTTGGCTAAATCTGCCAACAACCTCTGGTTTCACTCCTTTAATAGGTAGCCCGATTGGACAAACGTGAGCACTCTCAGTTTCCTGCCTAACAGTCTCTTCAATGATTTCTGACTTTACAGTCCTAAGGTTCACCGAGTTCACATTCCCAGCAATCAATATTGGTCTGGAAATACTTGTAAAAGCATCTCTTGCCCCTGATGTGGTAGCTGGTAGAGAAGGAGATTTTTCAAAAGGAGGGTATGAACTGAGGCCTAGACTAAGTGAATATGTGGGAGCTACCTGATGATCAGACTGCATTAAAGTCCCCATAGGAGATCTAAATCCTACACTTTCCTTCTGTTTTTCAGAAACAGACTTTGTAATAACAGTCGAATCACGACAGCTTGATGTCTCTATGCCATGAAGGCTTCGGTTACTGTTTAAGAATGCACCAGTTGTCTTAACTCTAGTCGTGCGATCTAGAGCATCTTCCCAAGCATCCATGGTAGTATTCAAATCCCAATTTGCTCTGTTCACACCACTGTTGCCAGATTTGGTAGAAGTAGAAATAGAATCTGTGTTATGAGCGGGACAAACTCCCTTGCTTAATGACAAATTCAGTGTTGTAGGCTCTTCATCCTTCCAATATGGAGAATTGTTATTAGTTTTACAACCTAGCCGTAAGGAAACAGTATTTGCACCAGAAGTTTGACACTCTCCTCTGAGAGTTTCCTTGTCCCCTAACTCCGTGACAATGTCATGAGTCTTAAGAAGAGTTTTTTCCACTTTCATCCCAGTTTCACCTGAGGTGACAACAACACCAGGATGTCCAGCAACGACAGGAAACGTTCCTAGAGAACACTGGATTGAGCTGCTAAGTATGTTAGAACTGGAAGGGATCTGAAAGCCTGCCAAAGAACTGGAGTGAGTTGGAGAATTTGGCTTCTCAAGTTTCACTCTACTTTGGTCAAAAATCAGGTTCCCGATGCTCTTCCCTTTACCAGCGTTTCCAACAGAAACAGATGGTAAAGAAGAAATCGGTTCACCAATAGTTGTCATATATGATCCACCAATCATTTTCTGATTTGCATCAGCATGAGATGAATCCAAAACACTCATCCCAACACTAGTATCACCACCTTGGTCATTAGCAAGTGGAATCGTGGAGCCTGCTTCTTCCGTTGCCGGAAGCTGCGGCTCCACAAGGTACTTCCTCTTTTTGATTGGAACATCACTGCACCTCCAAGTGGGTGGTCTGATCCTAGGCTGAAGGAGACGGAGGAAAACACATCAATATGGAGAATCTCTAAAAATGTCGGAAATCATTATTAGTTTTCTAGTTGGAATAACAACCTCTTGGTTTCCAGACATAGTCGTTGTCCGAGGGTCGTAATAAATATACAAACTTCACTTGTACAGGCTAAACTCCACCTAACACACCTACAGATCAAAATCATTAGGTCGTCTTCAAATAGATTTATCAGATCAAATAAACATAAATCTGAAAAGTATCTAATTAGATAAACCCTAAAGGACGCAAGTAAACAGTGAATCCAGAGACCACTAATAAGTCCCTATAGAATGAAGGAAGAACAATCAGGATGAGAAAAATGAAGTCAACGAATAATTACAAATAGATGAGAAAATCAGATTAGCCATCAAAAAAGTTTTAATCCATTAGGCAATAGTAAAAACTAGATCGATGCTTTCATTTGCCGATGGAAAGACGGTGAAGATGCATAAATCAGTGAGCAGAGAAGAGTAAAGAAAGAATAGAAAACCGACCGACCGACNAGTTTAAATCCATTAGGCAATAGTAAAAACTAGATCGATGCTTTTATTTGCCGATGGAAAGACGGTGAAGATGCATAAATCAGTGAGCAGAGAAGAGTAAAGAAAGAATAGAAAACCGACCGACCGACAGACAAGAAAATTGAAGTTAGAAAGAGAAGAAGAAAATTTCAGATTAAGGGAAGAAAGAGAAGGGTATTGGGGAGGGAGAAGAATCTACCAAAACCAAGGAAGAGTGATGGAGAGATGTTGTTCTCTGTTTCCAGGAAACAAGTACTGCTTGCTGCTAGGTAAGAAAAATAATAATATCAGAAGCAAAGCAATTGAGAGAGAGAGAGAGGGGGAGAGATGCTAAACTTGACAAGAGCCACACACAACCCTGCAGCAGCCAGCAGCAACTTTTGCCTTATATAACACAGTTTGACTCATCCCAAACCCTTTTTCTTTTTTTCTCTCTCTTTGTTTTTTTCCTATATGTACCCAAGAGTCATTATTGATTTTNAATATCAGAAGCAAAGCAATTGAGAGAGAGAGAGAGGGGGAGAGATGCTAAACTTGACAAGAGCCACACACAACCCTGCAGCAGCCAGCAGCAACTTTTGCCTTATATAACACAGTTTGACTCATCCCAAACCCTTTTTCTTTTTTTCTCTCTCTTTGTTTTTTTCCTATATGTACCCAAGAGTCATTATTGATTTTAAAAAAAAATATTTCCATATACTATAAGTTAAGCGAATAATTTCAAAATTTTCCACATCTTTTATCAATTTAGTTAGACATCATAGTTTGAACTTTGAAGTCTCTCTTAAAAATTTTAGTGTTCTCATCAAGTTTTGCTGACTAAACAGTTGTGNAAAAAAAAATATTTCCATATACTATAAGTTAAGCGAATAATTTCAAAATTTTCCACATCTTTTATCAATTTAGTTAGACATCAGAGTTTGAACTTTGAAGTCTCTCTTAAAAATTTTAGTGTTCTCATCAAGTTTTGCTGACTAAACAGTTGTGGCCGTCTCAAAATCCATTTTTTCTATGATGCTTATGAATCAACGTATGTAGAAGCTGTATAAACAAAACATCTTGAATTTTTTTTATTTTTTTTTTATTTTATAATGTTGAATATTAAAATTTTATATTATTAAATAGAAAACCGGAAAGACAAAAATGCTCCTGCTTTATTATATAGCTCAGCTGTGTCCGCCAGGGCCAAGCATAGGGTTCGGATCACATGAAACTGAAAAATATGTGGATTTTGGGCTCTGGTCATGCCTGGTTAATCCAATTAATATGCTAGGTTTAATCTCCCCAATAAATTTACTAGGGATCACTTCTTGCCGGTCTGGTCAATGTTTTTAAGTATTCGTTTGCTATGGTATGGGTCTCTATTATGGGCCTTAGNTTTACTAGGGATCACTTCTTGCCGGTCTGGTCAATGCGTTCTCTTTTAGAGACAAGAGCTGAAACCACCCTTTCTCTTGATTCAAAAGCTGAAAACACCCCCTCTGGTAAAAAGACAAAATTACCATTAGGTATTCGTTTGCTATGGTATGGGTCTCTATTATGGGCCTTAGTTATGAGTTCGTCTACTAATGGACCGCTTTGACTAGTATTTTTACCGTAAGATAAATGAAACACACATTTAAGAGAGCAAGTAAATTTGACCAGTCAAATATCTATCTTCTACACTAATTACTGTACTGTGGAANATTAGGTATTCGTTTGCTATGGTATGGGTCTCTATTATGGGCCTTAGTTATGAGTTCGTCTACTAATGGACCGCTTTGACTAGTATTTTTACCGTAAGATAAATGAAACACACATTTAAGAGAGCAAGTAAATTTGACCAGTCAAATATCTATCTTCTACACTAATTACTGTACTGTGGAATAATGAAAATATTCAAGAATTTACCAAAAGGAGGCAGATATTTTACCAGAAATAGGTTACAGAAAATGAAGAAACAGAAGAATGAATGAGAGAAAGGAGGCGTTACAGAAATAAAGGGAAAACGAAACTTGCAAAATTATTAAGTTGTNGGAAAACGAAACTTGCAAAATTATTAAGTTGTAACAGCTAACCACTGGAATAAGCTTCGTCTGTATCTATCTCTCCTACAGACTCGGTCCCACCTCCGAGATAAGAAACAAAACCAAAATCAAAATTATAAAAAAATTCCCCAAATTCCCATTATCAAATACTATATTAACAGGTTTAGATGATTAATCAGTTTGCAACAGTTTTTTGATTTGCGGAAATACCAAAGAGTGAACTGAAGAAGATGGCATCCTTGAAACTGGGTTCCAAATCTGAAGTCTTTCATCTAAGTGGTCACACATGGTCAGTCCTCTTCTTCTTCTTCGATGCTTTTAAATCATTCAATTCCAAACCAAACTGTTTCATCTCTTTTTGTATAATGTGATCAGGCTTTGCTCCACTGGTCTTAAACCCGATGTGATGATCCATGTCCAAGAACAAAGCTTCCATCTCCATAAGGTATGTATAAACCTGGCTATAATGTGACTCGCTTTTCTCTTTTGAGTTTTGAATATATGTCTCACTCATATGATCACTTGCAATGTGTTTTCATCAGTTTCCGTTGTTGTCAAGAAGTGGATATCTAGAAACTCTATTCAGCAAAGCATCTGAGACAGCTTGTGTTGCTGAGCTTCATGACATTCCCGGTGGACCCGAAACTTTCTTGCTTGTGGCCAACTTCTGTTACGGTGTAAGAACTGAGATCACAGCTCAAAACGTAGTGAGTCTCAGATGTGCAGCAGAGTATCTCCAAATGAGTGAAAACTATGGAGATGCAAATCTCATCTATCTCACTGAGAGTTTCCTGAACGATAACGTGTTTGTGAACTGGGAATATTCGATCAAAGCCTTGGAGAAATCATGCGAACCAAAAGTGTTACCTCTCGCTGAAGAGCTTCACATTGTCTCTAGGTGCATCGGTTCTTTGGCCATGAAGGCTTGTGTAGAGGACAACACGAGCTTGTTTAACTGGCCAATCTCACTACCTGAAGGAACCACTACTACTACCACATTTTGGAACGGAATACAAACAAAGGCCACGAGCGAAAACTGGTGGTTCAACGATGTATCATCATTCCTCGATTTCCAAATGTACAAAAGGTTCATTAAAACCGTTGAATCCAGAGGCGTGAAAGCAGGTATCATAGCAGCTTCTGTCACGCATTACGCCAAACGGAATCTTCCTTTGCTTGGTTGTTCTAGGCAATCTGCTTCTTCTTCAGAGGAAGGGATGACTAATTACGGCGATGACATGTACTACTCACATGAAGATCAAAGAAGTCTCCTTGAGGAAATCGTGGAACTACTCCCGCCCGAAAAGTGCGTTACATCTACAAAATTCTTGCTCAGGCTTCTTAGGACGTCCATGGTTCTGCACGCGAGTCAGATCACTCAGGAGAATCTGGAGAAAAGAATCGGTGTGCAGCTAGACGAAGCTGCTCTAGAGGATCTGCTAATACCAAACATGGGATACTCAGCTGAAACACTCTATGATATCGACTCTGTCCAGCGGATTCTTGATCACTTTATGATGATGTTTGATTCGAGTATTGTTGAGGAGAGGCAAATGATGGGAGATTCTCATACTCTTAAGTCCATCACAAAGGTTGCTAGTCTGATAGACGGCTACTTAGCAGAGGTCGCCTCCGATGAGAACTTGAAGCTATCCAAATTTCAAGCACTTGGTGCTCTAATCCCGGAAGATGTGAGGCCAATGGATGATGGTATCTACCGCGCGATCGATATATACATCAAGGTACTCGATTTCAACTTGTTATATATTTGGAGTTTCAAAGTTATTACGAGTTGCTTCCCATATAATCTTTTAAATCATGCATTTTGGAGCTACAGGCTCATCCATGGCTGACAGAGTCGGAGAGAGAACAGTTGTGCCTGCTGATGAACTGCCAGAAACTGTCATTGGAGGCATGCACACACGCAGCACAAAATGAGCGTCTACCGCTGCGGGTCATAGTACAAGTCTTGTTCTTTGAACAGATGCGGCTACGGACATCTATAGCAGGATGGTTCTTCGGCTCGGACAACGACACTGACACAAGCGGCACATTAGAAGGCCACAAGAACCCAAAAGCAAATATGGTGATGAATGGGATGAGAGAACGCGTCCACGAGCTTGAAAAAGAATGTATGAGCATGAAGCAAGATCTTGACAAGCTTGTAAAGACAAAAGAAGGACGCAACTTCTTTTCTAAGATATTCGGATTGAGGTCGAAGACTAGGACTTCACCATGCGGCAAAGGAGGTGACGATGCTCTAATGGTTCCTGAAACCAAAAACTGATAGAGAAGCGCAACAACTAATAACGACAGTTATATTATATGGTCTTTAGACACTTGTTCTTGAATTTATATGTTTTTGGGCTTTTCTAGGTCGTTTATCATATCAGAACCCTTTCTAAAACTCTAGTTGCAGAAAAACTTGAAGGAGAAAAAGGAAGTCTTGCACTCTTCCCAATGACTATTGGAGACAATTGAAACCATATGATCTCTCTCTATCACAATCACAGTTTATCCGGTAAACAACAATTTGTTTCCAACTAAATTTACGGCTCACAGTTTATCCGCGACAAAAAACGGCACGATGTTAGTGCATAAGATAAAGAAACGGCACGCGTTTACCTCAACGCACAAACAAGTTCTGATTCTGCAAAATACCACTCGAGGGAGGCGGCTCTGTTGTTGATCTTCTTCTCCGTCTTTCTCTGTGTAAAGCAAAAAATGATGCGTTCTGTTGACGTCTACGCCAAAACCCTAGGCCCTCCCGTTCGTTCAATTCTNCCACTCGAGGGAGGCGGCTCTGTTGTTGATCTTCTTCTCCGTCTTTCTCTGTGTAAAGCAAAAAATGATGCGTTCTGTTGGCGTCTACGCCAAAACCCTAGGCCCTCCCGTTCGTTCAATTCTCTCCTCTCTCTTTACATCTAAGCAGAAATCGCCGTCACTTTCGATTCCATTGCACTTCCCGTTGCAGTCATCGTCATATACTCCCTCCCGTTTTTTCTCCAATGTCGTAGCTGTCTCCAATTCTCCCATTTACGGTCTTCGAGGAATCAGAAACTTCGGTTCTCTTTTCACTGTGAGGGCTATTTCTTCGTCGTCGTCTACGACAGCTCCCGTTGCTCGGGCTCAGCCGCATCCGCAGCAGCATCAAGGGGAGTGCGGTGAAACGGGTGCGTCTTTGGAGATTGATGATGGGAATAATGGTGGCTTAGAGGAGGAAGCCAAGCTTTCTATTCCTGTACGAGCTTATTTTTTCTCCACTAGGTATTTCTTTTTTCCCTTTTTCCAAAATGTTCTTTAATGTGTGAAGAAGATTCTGTTTATTTCATTCTGTTAGGAATCACGATCGAATTAGGCACATGATGTTTATTCTTCCATTCATAATGATTGAATTTCATAGCTGATTGTATATTGTGATCACGTCACCGTTGGAGCTTAAAACTGGATGTATTTGCGAATGGGTTTTTAGAAATTTGATGAAGTGATGATTGAACTACTTTGTGGATGTAATTGTTTGCAGCGTTGATTTGAGAAGCTTAATTGAGCAAAACAGGCAGAACTTCATCCCACCCACTTCCCGTATGACTAACTATGTTGTTCTTAAGTTTGGCAATCACTCTGATCCCATTGTAAGTTGAATCTTACTTTATTCAGTTTATGGAGCT
>OVAQ01001706.1:0-16341 GCA_900406345.1 Erysimum cheiri
TGACTAAGCATAGTTTAATTAAATCCTTCTTGATTAATAATTCTATCAAACAGTTGTAAGGCGTTTGAGTCTGATGATAGAGAATGGAATAAATGGGGCTTTAGATTTTTAAAGGAGTTCTTGTTATCTCCATTTGTATTGTTCTTTTTGCTTCTTTAATGGCCGAATTTCGACTTTTTCCCTCCCCGCGCAAAAAAAGTTTCAGATTTCCCGCCAGCTTCCAAGAGAAGGATCCATAAGGCCAAGTGGCGGCTATATCACTTCTATAACTTGGAGCGTTTTAACCTGGTTCAATGTGGGCCCAGCTCATGAGGTGTCCGTGTTGTTCTCATGGGCCCATATGTGATTTCTTATTCTTTTTTTTTTTTTTTTCGACATGTGATTTCTTATTCTTTGTTAGTTATTCTTTGTTATTTATTATACTAGCCTTTTAGATAATTGGTATAAGTGCGAGTTAAACATGATATTATGTAGGTATAAAAAAAAGCATAAAGATACTAACGTTGAACACTATGATGTTAGAGCATAAATAACCCAACAACACTTAAGGTGTTCAAGAATATAAAATTATTAAAATACACACTCTCTCTTCCTTTTACTCAACTTTATACATTCTCTTTCATTCTTTTACTCAACTTTTATTAATTTTATATTTAAACACATCCACTATCTTCAAAAAACTCTCTCCAAAAAGTTTCAAAATTAGAACNTTAATATGCAATTTCGTCAGGCAACTGTTGTGACTTGTGAGCATCCACACTAGATTTAATACGTGCGAGTTAAAACATCACCAGTTTATGGTAGTAGACTAGTAGTACACTAGTTGAAATATTCATTTTGAAATCATAAAATCAAAGCTTGAGATATTTTTTTGTTTGCGATTTTAATCATGTAAACGCTTTAAATAGGAAATATAAAAGAATAAAAAAATTGGCTCTTCGCGAATCCCAAAATTTTCCATGGATTTTCGCTCTTATTTGGAATGGATAATCACATAAAATACATAGTACTAACCATTTTTTTTTTTTTTATATGCCCTATCGGCTGGTTCAGTCGGTCCCGGTAGAAATGCACCGAGGTGCTATAGAGTGGATTTCTCCCTTGGTCCAATAGTTGGAAAAAAAAAAAACACAAGGTTGAACTATGGATGGAATTTTAAAATGCATTTACGTCTACTTTAATTTATAACAGGTCCATTATTGATCATTAAATATGATATGTCAAACAGAATTCTGTTAAAATTAATAGCTCCCAATGCAAAGCTTCACAATTCTTCTAGCACCTTCCTCTGGTTCAACGCTATATTATATGTTACGTACATACAAAACCATGAAAAACGATGAATTTGTCAAACAAACTTCTGTTATAATTTTACACAAAAAAAGAAGAGCTTCTGTTTAAATTAATAGCGCTCCCATTGCAACTTTATCACCTTGTTCTGGTTCATCGCTAAAATATATACTCCATATATATTACGTACAACAAAACCATGGAAAAACGATGACATATAATTAATAGACGCTTTTAACCAACGTCATTAAAACGGAATTAGCTAGTATCCCTTACGAAGTTACGACTAATCAACTAATTCTCGTCATCTCCTTCGTCGCTCCGTAGATACTCGCGAGAGACCCAAACTTCTTTTTCTTAGTTATCCTTGTCTTCGTCTCCATGATCGTCTTCATAAACCTCCGCCCGTCCGTAACATTCTTATTCCTCCATACGCCGTCGTTTTGCTCATTTCTGACCATATCTTTAACCTTGGAACTAACAACATCTTCTTGTATCTTCGTATCGCCTCCGCCGAAACGGCAAACGCTCCAGTCAGTGCTGCTGCTACAGCTCAACGTATCTTCTTCGCTCAACTGCACTAGCTGCTCCGCCGCCTTCATCTCCGTCTCCGAAAACGCAATCGTCGATTCTCCCGAAAAACCAATCTCCCCCATTTGATTGATCATTTTCGTACAACCACAAACAAATTAACAATTGACTCTCGATCGAATTTATCTTGTCTCCCTTTTGACCACTCTGATAACGTTAACGTGTATCGTTGTTGTGTTTTTTTTTGTTTTGTTTCGTTTTGGTTTGTCGTCTTTTATACTAGTATGAGAGAAGAAAAAAGGAAAACTATTAAACCACAAAGGAAAAAAAAAAGGAAACTACAATGTCGGTTTGCAAGAAGAACGTGTCTTCTGAAAAAATTGCAACTTTCAGAGAAGATAATAGTATTAAAAGTTAATAAACCATGCCTGATCCAGTGGAACCGGGTGTATTATAATGAGTCGATCCTGAACCGTCAAAGGTATTGACCGACTTATAGATCTTTTCTTTTGTTGATCCAACGACTCCTATGTCTCTGTCTGTTACTAACTTTCCTTTTTGTTTGTAAGAGAGATGCGTTTGACTTCAATTATACGATTTGGTGGGGTCCATGAAAAGCCATTCCGGTTTCGATAAGGAATAAACACGTCTTGGGGCCCTTTTGCTTCATTCCACGTGTTGTCATCTTAATCGTTGTATCATCCGATGTGAGACATGCGGTGGCTTTGCGGCCATCCGATTCGGTTAAGTAAATCGTACTAAATTTAATACTGTTGGAAGTTTTTCCAAATCATAACGTTACATTTTTACTGCCTAGTTTTATCTTCATAAATAATGATCTACCGTCTAGGATCGATTATGATACCTACAATTATGATAAATAGTTTTATGAACAATTTTACAAATTGGTAACATTTTTGTAACACTAAAATCCATTATTAACAAGTTTCAAGTGTATATATATGATCCATATGGTATACAATAACTAGGGAATCACTAAAGTACATGGAAAAGAAAAACAAACATCTCTCTATTAGTATAACATTATAACAAAAGAATTAATTTAGGGAAAACCAAAAAAAGGTTTAAAAACTCGTAAAAAACTGCACATCTTTGTCTACAACACACTTTGCACCCAACAACCACTAAAAGAGTACACATCATCATCTCATCATCAGCATGAACGAACACATTTGCTTCCAAATCTCCAACCGAAACTCCTTTACTCTTCCTTCACTCGCAATCTTCATGATCCTCTTATTACAAAGCTTAGTTTCCACAATTCAGACCACAGATCTCCAACACTGGTCCACCTTTAGCCACAAACGGGTTAACTCTAACCCACAAGAGCGTCAAGATCGAAGCAAGAAGAATAGACCAAACCACAATAATCGTAGGCATTCTATCTTGCTTCCCAAGCATTCCCTTGAGGAATGGGTATAAATGAACAATGACCCAGAGAGCAAAGAACAGTCTCCCAAAGAGAGGTCCCCAAGAGTCATAACCATTGCTAATTGCATCCGAAACGCCTACAATAACTCCGATGATGTTTATGATCAAAAGTGTTGTCGGAGGAATCAACAAAGTTGTCCACTTGAAGATGTAAAGCTCAGAGAAAGCTCCATCGTCTGCTGCTTTGGAGGTCACTGTGAAATTCGTGTCAACTCCTGCTAGAACTTTGAGCAAACCTTGAAACAGAGCAAACAGATGCGAAGAGGCCCCTCCGATTACCCAAAATTGCTCGTTTCTCCACCAATCGTCTATTCCGACACGACCCCATTGCATTTCGAGGATTCCAGTTACTGCTATGGATATGAACATGAGCATGAACAGAATACCTGCGTAGTTGCTTATCTGTCAGAGTAAAATGCAAGACATTTAGAAAATTTCTAACCGAATCAACCGAAAAATGCAGAGGTTATTAGTATATTATAGTACCTCGGGGACGATGAATTTTCCGGTGAGTAAACAGACCGCGGGGAGAGAACAATAGACGATCAATGGAAGTGAAGTCCAAGGATAGACAACGGAGTTGATGTAAGAGAATCTCTCCAACCATTTTAACCCACCACCATAACCATACCATATAGGACAATGTCTGCTCAAGAAAATCTCAACAGAGCCAAGAGCCCAACGTAGAACTTGATGAAGACGATCCGACAAGTTAATCGGAGCAGATCCTTTAAAAGCTGCACGCTTAGGCATACAGTACACAGATCTCCATCCATGGCAATGCATCTTGAAACCCGTCAAGATATCTTCAGTCACCGATCCATATATCCACCCGATCTACGTGTAATAATTAGCATGAATGAGATCATAAGAACTTTTGTAGTTTTCAAAAGTTGAAAACTTTATAATGTTTTTTTACCTCTTTTCCCCATTCGGTTTTATCTTCGTATCCGCAGCTAATAACTTGAATGGCTTCTCTCAACAAACACGCGGGGCTTGCGTTACGGGGTACTCCACCGTTTTGTAGAACCGCAGAGGCAACGAAAACAGGAGATTGTCCAAACTTCTTCTCCAATTTCAATTGTGTTGCTTCAGATCTCTTCTCAACATTTGATACTAACAATCAAAAACAGCTATTTAAACTCTCAACAAGATGGAAACCAAACAAGAAACGTTTTTTTTCGTTTCCCTGTTTTACCTGGGACGATGACACCTTCTTCAATATTCTCTAGCGCATGAATCTGCTTTGTTGTATCTTTTGTGTTATTTTTCTTATCTTTAGCTTTCGTTTTACTCTTCTTTCTCAACCCACAACACAAACAACACCATTTAGGCCAACAGTTGCAGGTTTTGCCCGGTGGTTTCTTCTTCTTTGGTGCATCAAAACCATAAAGAGCTTGTCTTCTAAAGACACAACCTGTCCCGACGTATATTGGTCCTTGTATCCCATCAAGACCTTTCATGTTAATCTGTTTTTTCACACCAAAACATAATCAAATGAGAATGGAGGAAGAGCAGTAAAATATAAATAGAAACAAAGCACAAGACATAGGACACATACATCGAAGAACACCACGTTGCGATTTGAGTATCGATCATGTCTATCAATCCCATCAAATCTCTGCGGAAACTGGACATAACAAACTTTTTTTCCAGATTGTGGATCCATCATGAAACACATAGATTCTCTAATTGCTTTGCTGTTGTTGATGTAGTGATCACAATCGACATTAAGAAGGTAAGGAGCGTTTGATAGAACAGCGGAGACTCGAATCTTCAAGGAAAAGTAAAATGAGTTTTAGTTTACTAGAATTCGGGAAAGCGGAGAGATTGATAAATAAAGAAACACATTATCCTAACCAAGGAATTCATAGCTCCAGCTTTTTTGTGGTGATCAAATCCAGGCCGCTTCTCACGAGAAACATACACTAGACGAGGTAACTCATTCCCATCCGTATCACGAACTCCACTATGTCCCAAGAACACCTGCCATTTTAAAATCTCTTAAAAAAGCCTTCGGAGTGAAAATATATTGAGAACTAGAGGTGCTCATTCCATTTTAACCGAACCAAAACTGAGTCATCATTACCAGAAAACAAAGTGAAGAGGAGATATTCGTTAATCCATATTCAAGCAGAGTCATCATTACCTGAATCATCCCGGGATGGTCTCGGACGTTGTTTCCAGGCCAAGGAGTTCCATCTTGCATAGTCCAACCTTCCTCAGGCACTTTCTGTGCTGTAGCAACCAATGCATTTATCTTCACTTTAAACTCCTCATAATCTCTCTGCAGCAAACAAACAAAGGAAACATAAATCAGATTCTTAAAACAAAACTCTTATTATCAGATATACACAAAAGGAGAAAAAGCAGCTATGAAAACCTTCATAGCACGACGTTCCCTGACAAAAGCAGGATGAACTTTGTCCTTCAAATAATCCATCTTCTGGCAGAAATACCACTCGGGAGCTCGTGGCTCGATATTAAACTTCTTACAAAAAGGAACCCATTTTCTAGCAAACTCAGCTGTATCAGAGAGAGCTTCAAACGTAAGCATCGCCGCACCATCGTCCGATACATAACACGCAACCTTATCCACAGGATAATCAACAGCTAGTATCGAAAGAACCGTGTTTGCTGTAATCAACGGTGGCTCTTTCAATGGATCCACTGTACTAACAAAAACATCAACAGGCGCTAATCCTGACGGTTTTCCTTCCTTCTCGTACCTAATATAAGAGAAAGAGAGTTTTTAAAACCTTTGGGAATGTAAAAAGTGAATATTTGCAGACAACAAGTAGTCTTTTGATATTTATGTTACCTAAGAGAAAGTCTATCGAGGTATGTTTCACGTTCTATAGGATACCATTTGGGGAATTGATCAAGAATCCAAGATACAGCGAACCATATTTCGCATATAACTGACGTTAACCATAATCCATATGCATCATTGACTGGATGGAGAATTCTATAATGAAAGAAAAGGCCAAGAATCGCGAGCCGACACAGAATTAACATTCTATAAGGATTTAATCTGCTCGAACGTATAGGTAGCTTTCTTGAGAGAGGTTGTCTTCCTTCATCCATCCTGATTTAGCACCAAAGATTGCAATGAGAAAACAAAACCATTGAACGAAAAAATTCAGACCATCATTTTACCTGCAAATTCGTTAGATTATAACGAAACCACTGAACTTACGTGGGCATGTCAGGATCATCCAGTTCGTCATCATCATTGAAACCTCGACCATCCTTTCCTCCTTCATGTTTAATGACTTGAAGCTTTTCGCCTTGTCGTTTCTTCCAAACTTCCATACGGTCCTTCCAGGCGACACTTCCATATCCATATCCCGCAATATCTTTCTGAGGAACCATTGATCTTGCTTGTGCTGTAAACAACAAAAACAAAACCATTCCATAACTCATTAGAAGGTGAACAAATCAGTATAAGAAAATGGATAGGAGTCATAAAAGTAAACACATACGAGGTGCAGAAGAATCTGTAAATGGCGCCGGATGGACTCGATTCCCATATCCCGTTGAAGGAGGCACGATAAGAGCATGTCGATCAGAATACATATCAGCATCCTGAAAAGACACACATAGTGATAAGCAAAAGAATCACCAAATAAACAACAATGTCAGTGAAATAAAAACCATTTGGATTCCTCACCTCATCACAATAAGTCAAAAGAGGAATCTGAGATCCAGGTGGAGCTGAATCCAAACCACCACGACCAGTGTTAAGCCTTGAAGAGAGCGCGGCTTCAGCAACATATTCAGGGTCCATCCCATGATTAAACTCATACTCAAGATCATCAATCTCGTCTTCTTCTTCATCATCTCCATCAACCCGTGGACTACCTTTAATCCGCTTGTATCTGGTTTTGCACTGGGGACAAGCTTGATTTCCCTCTCTACGTTCATACTCGTAGCAAGGCCTACAAACCGGGAATGCGCATTCGTTGCACGCAACAAAGAGCTCACCATTAACGGTTAATTCGATTTCATCTCCACAAATTAGACATGTTTGCCCACTGAGTTCTTGTACTGATCGTATCTATATTGCACAAATCCACAAGAGCAGATGAAAACAGATCAGTCTTTAATCATCAAATTGCATCTTTAATCAAATTCTAAAGATGTTCTAGACTCAAAAAAACAACAGTTTGTCGATTATGTTTACATAATTTCATAAAGTTGTCATTTTTAACGTAATTGAGACAGTTATTAGTAATTAGAATCCCATCTGAATCAGGTGAAACGCAATAAAGACCAGCTCAAATAAACCAAGAACAAAAAAAAAAAAGTTTCGACTTTGTTTATTAAACGTATTGCTACTGCTACGACATTGAATTCGGTTCTGAGGACAACTAAATTCCACATCGTCAATCTCTGCCGACACGTATGAATCATGCAACACTTGAAGAAAAAAATAAACAGAACATGTGGGTTGTGGCATTAGTCCCTAGAAGCTGCCAGTTTCACAAACCCCAGATCAAAAAAAATCCATCTAGATTCTCATAATTTAGATCCAAAAAGAAAAAGAAAAAAACAATTTTCGTTGTAAATTCAGACAAGAGATGCTTGAGGAAGTATTTCTTACTCTTGCACTCTCGTCGGCGTTAATCAGAACGAATTCGTTTCTGTTGTGAGACCCAGCAATGAGCCGACCACCAGTATTCATGTCTTCTCCACCGAATCAAACGAATTCTTTCTCTTGCTCAGAGCTCTTGACCCGACCCAACCCGGATGATGGATCCAGAGGACTGTTGAGCTCCCATTACACAGATTCAGAGCATGCAGTAGGAACACGAAATAAACCGAATCGACAATAAATGTCGGGTCGAGGATTTTATATATATTTTATAATTAGTAAATAAAACGAAAAGAAGAGATCCCCAAGGAGCCAAACAAACAAAAAAAAACGAAATTTCCGAGTCTCGCTTACTCGGAAACAGCTAGTGATTCCACAAGAAGCAAATAAAGATAAAAATAACTCTTTGGATGTAAGTGAGTGATTCACTGATTCTAGAGAATTTTACAGACTGACAAAAGCAATGTGAAATCAGAAATGAGAGAAAGAGGAATGACAGAGAAGAGATTCAGTCACAAACCCAGATAGACTTGTGTTAAAATGTGGCCACCAAATTGAGATCAAATACTACCTCTTTTTCCCAAACAAACAAAAAACTAAATTTATAAATTCACAAATGAAACTGAGACTGAAACAAATGTTTTATATACAAAGACAGACGTCACAGACTAAGTGGGTCCCGGAGAAAACGACGATGGCTGTGGTGGTGGTGGAGCTGGACTCTGTCCCACTCCCACCTTCAAGAGTTGGTGAAATGAAGAAGAAATACAAAAAGGATTTTAATTTTATACCGACTGAGTGAGTGAGAGTGACGAGATTTTTATGAGATACTTACTTATTTACCGATACGGATCCGGGTCCTCGTGATCGGTCGGGTCCAGATCATTGTCGTTGAATTTTACAGCTGTAATTTCAAGAAACCCCCTGAGGTTTTTGTTGCCTTTTATTAAAACCCTTATCTTATTATTCAATCTTTACCAAGTCAAATGTTGCAATTATAGTTTATAAAAATGTACATTCGAACCAAAAATCAGACAAGTCTTTTTTAGGAAATACAATTATTGTTTTGTATGCGTTACTTTATTATGATTGGAGCATCAGATTTATTTTGTTAATTATTGCATCATTTATTACGAACATCCAAAGTTATTAGTATGTAACACGTGAATATTAGTATATGATGGAAAACAAAAGAGAAAAAGAAAAGTTTCGAAGCTTTATTTTTTGTAAAGCTTCTAAGTAGGTACACGTTGCATAACAATAATTTGGTCGTATTGATTAAATAATGTTATGCAAATCCGTGACCGTTGGATCAGTATCTTTTCCAAACAAATTTTTAATAATCAATTTGTTTCTTAATAGAATAACATTTAATATGTAGAAGGTAATTAAAAATCTTGTCGGTGGCGTGACCTTTTTCTTAATATTTGGGGACAGTGGAAATAAAACTATTTTGTGTGCGTGTGTATATGATTATATCACTAACCTATAGAAGGAGCCGACGAAAAATATAAGTTACATTATGTAACTATAACAAGCAGTTTTACCAAAAAAAAAAAAAAAAAAAAAAAAAAAAAAAAAAAAAATAACAAGCAGAATGTTCAAAACATCGAGCAGGCCAAAATGGAATTATCATTCATATCTTATATGTACAATAGCGAACTTAAAATTCTGTAGCATGGTAATAAAGTGTCAGTCTTATTTTGAATTTTAGTGGGATATGTTAATTTGGAAGCATTATCCAAAGTAATAAAGACGTCTAAATTGTCCAAATTACGTTTTTTTCTTTTATCTAAATTAGTGTTATTATGGTGAATTCGTAAAACATAAATCAAATCTGCTTAAACAAACGAAATTTGAAAATATCCTATAGTTTTTTCCCTTTCCCCATCTAATTGATCTAGATGCATTTCAATAAATTAGGTCTATTTCGAATATATTAAAAATATGCCATGCATGGCCGATGATGATGTATTGTAATGATGGAAAATAAATGAAGTATTATAAAAAAGACTGATTAGAGCCGACTATATCATCAGACATCAATGCATCGACTACTATATTCTACCGAATTATCGTAATAGGAGTATTTGTTAAAATGTCTCTATCTTCGCAGTATTAGGTGCAAATCGATAATTTGATGGCGAAATGATAACCGAGTCATTTTTTTGGATGGTACGAAGTTAGTCTGTCTATCAAATTAATAATACGATGGCCACAAGTGATTTTTAAAAAATGTAAAATACAACTGATTTTGTTGTATATGGTTTTAATAATAGTTTACCACATACAGTATGCGGTATTATACAACTGATTTTGTTTATTGTGCAAACAATTTTGATTCACGTTTAGCCCAGCTCGTCGTATTCTTACTACGCACTGACAGCATCCAATTTGAAAGCCACCCCAAATATTTTTTTATGACTTCTTTCTTCTTTAATTGTTGCAATTTGCATAATACATGTATATATATATGGGAGTACAAATATTCGTCGGTCGATAAATGGGCCATTATTAGTTTCATTCGATGGCCTACAAGTATACAAGGCTCCACCAAATCGGACAATTTATACAACTCAAAATTAATTAATAGCATAAACATATAATATCGGCACGGGCACCGACGGAGAGATCACCACTAAAAGTGTAGCTAGAAGAATTGCCTGAAACTCTGAAAGAATAAAATGAAACATTATCAACTTTTCAAGGGGTTAATAGTAAAACTCAATAGTGAAAATAGATACCGACAGATTTTTATTTTTATTTTTTTTGGTAAAAGATACCGACAGATTTGTGAGTAACATGTGTTTTTTATTTGTTTTCACTGTATTGCATTATTTTTAAACTGGCGAATAATAGACAGACATTGTTATTATAATCAAATTACTGCGTTGTCCTATAGAAAATTATTTATTAATTTATTGTTAAGATTTTCCCACTAAGTCGTATTTATTCGCTATTAGGGATTATATTTTTAAAATGCCAACTCTGGAGTATACAATATGATAAATAAATATTAATACTATATAAAGGTCAATGACTCCTGTCTTTTTCGTGTTAAAAATTGGCTCCAGACAGAAGAGAACTACTGTATTTGAACTACTTTTTCAATTTTTATCTACTGTTACTCACAAATCTGTCGGTATCTATTTTCACTATTGAGTTTTACTATTACCCCCTTGAAAAGTTGATAACAACCTTATTTTAGTGTATGTAATGGAATTGAATTTTAAAATTATCGTGTTAATTTTCCTCCCATGCTAGGTAAAAGGAAAACCCATGTTAAAGTTGTTTCACTTACAGACTTACTTTAGCAGAAAAAAGTTGTTTCACTTATAAAACACATGTAATCGCTTTAAAGTTTAAACGTTAATTACTTTTTTTTTTTTTTTGTGCACAAATTTGATTGATAAAAATTATAAAATCTCCGTTGCGGGGACTCGAACCCGGGTCTCTAGGGTGAGAGCCGAGTATCCTGACCAGCTAGACTACAACGGATTTCTACTTTAAACGTTAATTACTAAAGTGTTTTTTAATTAATAAAAACTTGAATATATTTTTCATCTACCAGGCTCGTATTTCGGTTTTCACTCTCGTAAATAACGGTCGGAAAAATTAAAAAATTGTTTAAAATATAATTAAATGGTCAAACCAAACCAAGATTGGAACAATGTTTCAATAATAGATATCTTACTAACAATTTCATTGGCATTGCCGAAGGCCCGAAGCCTCTGTACACGTGGGTCGATATAACTTTTTTTTTTTTTTGTCAAGGAAATAATTTCATTAAACACACTTAACCGAAAGCCGGTTCAGTGGTTGAGGCATTGACTACAGAAGATAAAGCGAGTTTTGCAATCTCATCGGCTGATCGATTGAGATTTCGAGAGATATGTGAGAAAGAAATTTCATCAAAAGATAAAGATAGGGTTAGGATGTCGTGGAGAATCCCGTGGAGCTCCTTCGATTGAGGCTCCAGATTGATTGCTTTGATTAACTGTTGTGAATCTGAAGCAAAGGTAATCTTCTTGTATCCAAGATCGATTGCATGTTGTTGTGCCAAAGAGAGGGCCATCGCTTCCGCCATGAGAGGAGATCTGCCAAAGAGTGGGTCGATATAACTAAACCCGGCTTTTCTCTCCTAAACACGGGTATATCATTCGTATCACTAATTCACTACTTTTCATTATTATTATTATTTTTTTTCTGGTAAAATACCTTTCTTTATTGTTACGAATTACGATTCGTAAATTCGAAGAAAGAACTTACATATACATAATGTTAGTATATAATATGGACTTATGGTGAACCAGAACACGATTACGAAGCCTTCGTAAAATTATGCATGTAGAAGGTACGGTACACCATAGTATAATTACGCAATTGGCGGGCCTACGCAGTTATTTAACTCCCATGATAAAAGTGCCTTCCGATTAATTATTAACTAGATATTAACCCGTGTTACAGCACGGGCTGATTGTTTGGTAATTATCGGTTCGTTTTTTTTATTTCTTGAGTATTGTGGTCTCCTTTTTTTTTATCCTGTATTTGGGTGTTGGATATTGGTTTTTGGTCGGTGAAAACTGTATACGTGGCTTGTTTTCTGAAATCGATCGGTTTGTTTTGAAAAATGAGCTCATCATTGTATTTGTTATCTTACATACAGTTATGTTGGTTTCATAAAAAATGTGGGACTTTGTAAGTTCATTTATTTATGAAAATATTTTCGGTAAGAAACATGTGTATGATTTGTTAAATCTTAAGATTTCCATATCGTATTATCAAACAACAATAAGATTGTAACCAAAAATCGTAATATCTATTAAAATAAAATAAAACCTGTTGACAGAGTTTGTTTAGGTTTTTATAAAATACGAAACATAAACCAAAATGATTTTAGCAGTGTTTTCACATCCGACCCGGACCGCCCGGTTAAACCGCGACCCGGATACTATTCCGGTTGGATTAATACTAAAATCTGCCAATTTCAAAGCCGGTAAAATCCGGAAAAACCGCAAATAAAACCGCGACCCCAGTAGACCCGGTTAAACCGGTCGGGTAAAAGCTAAAATAACTCTTTTGATTTTGTGAATAAATTAACAAATTATGAAGTTTTATAGTTATATTTAGATCTTTTTGAGATTTTTTTTTTAAGTGGCGATATATGAATCAACACATTTCCTGTTTTCTATGATTTCTCTCGTTTCCTCTGGCTCGAAAATAAGTAAGACTCTTTACTCAATTAACTCATAATTGACCCGCGGTTGAAGTCGGTTGACCCAATGACCCGACGATTGTGGATCTCGGATCCAACACCCAAAAATAATAGATTTGAGTTAAGAAAATAAGAACTAAATTTCAAAAATAATTTGCTAAAGAAAAAAGTGTAAAGTATGAGTATTATTGCCGAAAATTGTGTGTCTATTACATTGAGATTGTCTTATATTTATACTCCCATTCTAAGACACTAATTGTATTTAATGCCATTATTACAATTATTTACATTAATGACGTCGGTTTTGATCTTGTCTTTATTAGTGTAACAGCTACATTTGAACCTTTAATGGGCTTGGGCCTTCTCTTTCATTTTGGCCTTCCGAGCTCCTTTCCATGTCCGAGCTCATCTTTCTCCGAGCTGCTTCTTAATAGCATGGTTGATCTTTCTTTACTGGACTTAAACTCGGGCCCAATTATGAGGTCGGGATCCGGTATCAACAGCGATCCAGACACTACTCCGATTCATGGTCTGGGTCGGGTTTAAAAACATTGGATTTTAGTTAACTATAAGTATCATTAATTTACCTTTAATGATACTTATAGTTTTAATTATCTTATACTGATTATTTTAAGTAATTACTTTGAAAACTCTGGTCATTAACTTATTTGTATTTCTTAGAACAAAATCGATTTTAACTGTATAAATAATCACATATCATATATAAAATAATTGCATATTTTTATTATTATTTTTTTCTTTTGCAAAACGATGATTGCATATTTAAATTTAGATACTGTTAATATATTTTCTGCACTCTCTCACAGAGATTTAGTAATGACAATAACGACTGCGCTTTAACTGTAGAAGATTTAAAATTAAAAAGAAAAAAATAAAATAATACATATCCATGTGGGGTGGTTCCCTTTCAATGAAATGATCCCGAGAAGGTATATATAATTTAACAATAGAAGTGATTTAATTGTTTTGATTTTTTCAATTTAAAACAAAAAATGATTTCAATACAATTTCTGAGCTGAAAAAAAAAACCTTATTATTTCTTATGTATGTATTTAAATGTAAGCCATGAGTATGAAAAGTAGCTACACGCCTAAACTTGAGAAGCTAATCCTTTTACATGTAAAGATTTTTGTACAAAGCGAAAGAGGTTAAAAATCATCAGGACGATGGATATCGCCCATAAGAATGTTATTGCTAGTGACTTTGAAACCGAGAAAAGCTGGATCTATCTGCCTCCCTTTCTTCCCTTTCTTCTTCCCAGACCTCCTGCTTCACTCCGTTGCATCATATGACTCTGCTGCCACTTTCTTCATGCTATTACTGAAATCTGATGTTGTCCCTTTGGTTGTTGCTGCTCCCAATTCCCGTCTACCACCTCCTAATGACATTGTATACAGACTTAGTCTCATTTCCCATACATATTTCTCAAAAAGACACATAACGGATCCTTGAGATATATACCTTCAATTCCACCATAAGAACTTGTTGTTGTCCTGCTAGCTGAGTCAGACATACGCTCGAGCAATCCTTCATGCGAGGATGAAGAATGAGATGAAGGAGACCTTTTTAACAAAACTGAATCTTGCCCATGTGATGGAACTACCAATCTACAAACAACCGCGTCAAAATTTAATCGGCAGGAAAATAGAGGTATCAGGGTGCTTTACTTATCTAATATATTGCTGCTAAACGTATTACCTATCCTTCCTTATATCGTCTCCAACCAAGTTGTCACTGTATTGGTCCGCAGCAATAGAATATCAGGATAAGCCTTCAAAACAACAAAGCAAAAATCAACCTTCCAAACCATGAATCAAGGGAAAATGAAATCTTAAAAATGCAATCACTCTGAAGGATACATACCAGAGATATTGAAAGAAGACTGTTGGCCAAGCGTAACAACATTAGGTTTGTTTTCCTTGAGGCACATGGATTGGAACAGGCTGAAGAAGTTGCTCTTCTAGCTCGCACCTTCTAGTTCTTCAAGTTCTGCTTCCAATTCATCCTGTAATTGCCAATAAAAATAATGTTAAGAAAAGCTGAAAAAGAATATGCTTTTAATTGAGTATATGATCAAGGGGTCTCCAGGAAAGTTACCTCATCAAAATCAGCAGCAGACCCAATTGGAGCTGACAATGCTTCTTGGAACTGTTTCATGTTCTCAGTTTGCTCATTGATCTCATCCATTGTCATGTCAACATCATCAATGTTTCTGCAAAACAAATGTGTTTGCAATGCACGCACACTTAGTCGGTGCTTAAACCATGATAAATATTAACCCGATAGAGTCGATCTGCGGAAAAAATATGACATCAAACATCAAAAGTCCATACAAAGTCCAGATCTTTTTTTTTTTCTTTCCAAGAGACATAAAAAGTTATAAGAGATAATCACCTGGCCTCAAGTATATATCATCATCACCTTTGACATAGAATTCAGAATCATAAAGTGCATATGAAGCTTTGAGGAAAGCCAAACTATACAACAAAGTAGAATAAAGACTACTAACGATTAAAGTCTTTTAAATTTAAATCATATGGTGTTAGAGAAGATCTGATTAAAAAAAGAGAAGCAAATAACTGACACTAACGTTTTGTAAGGGAGCTTACTATACTCCTCTTCGATATCTAGCAGTACAAAGTCATCAAACTCTGCGATTTCCCTTCTGAGCTCAGCCATTTTCTCTTGGTTTTTGGTTTTACCTATCACAAACCTGATGAGATTAGGGAAATTAACGTTCACTAATCATCACCTCATTATATTCATTTCAACCTAAGAATCAAGATCAATACAAAATCAAGTTCCTCAATGCATTCACTTCAATATATCTCTCTTAAACTCTCAGATTTGCTAATTAAAATCCATATCAAACAAATTCCAAATGATGCAATGATTCCACATATGCCCTGAAGCTAAAATGGTGAATATTTCCGATTATTTTGCCATGAATTCAAACAATTACTCGCAAGAACAATGGCAAGAGAATCTAATTGTATCAGTACCGGCGAGACGACCAACCTCAGTCCAGAATCGTTTTAATATTCTCGGACTCCTCTTCATCTTATGTATCCTCAACCTCCTCACTTTCATCATCCACGCCCTATAAGCCAAAGCAATTAAAATTGAAAGGGAAGCATTGCAAAGAATCAGAGCAATAGATGTCTAGAAACATTAGCCAAACACGAACCTTTAAATCAAAAATTGGTTGCACATCATATTCATTCGATTCGTCAGA